>CAEFZY010051929.1:0-51304 GCA_903066815.1 Brachyrhaphis roseni
GGGCGGGGGCGGGCGGGTCGCGAGGTAGGCCGGGTGGGGGGCGGGGGGGGGTGTGGGGTGGTGGGGGGGGGTTGGGGTGGGGGGGGGGGGGGGGGGGTGGGTTTGAGGAAGGTGGGGGTGTAAAGGGAAGGTGGAGGGAGAAGGGGAAGTGAAAGAGCTCCATTCTTGTGAGCAGGTTCAGAGCTGGGCCAAGCAGAGGATGATGGATTGGGCCCTTTCTGGCCTCCAGCTGGTTTTGGGGGGTAATAAGTAGAGTCGAAGGCATGTAAAATACACAACTTTGGCCAGAGAAATACCTATGCAGGAACATCTGGGAAATCCATTAGGGGGTAATGGCATCTTAACTGTTATGATCATCATAATCGACGATGGAAAAAGTATTGTATTATTTCAGAACCACTTAAAAAAAAAAAAAAAAAAAAAGCAAAAAGTTGGTTCTTGAATTCCTTCTTGATACCAGAATGTGAGAAAGCTGAAAACCCATGGTGGCTGTCACGCATCAGTCCACATTCACCCTGAGGGAAGATTTGAGGAGGCAGGGGAGGTCTGATGGTGGTGACATCAGGAGGGGACACCCTGTCTTGTCTGTTTCATGTCTGGGCTTCCTCCTGGAGGATGCCGGCTCATGTGTCTATCACTGAATAGTGCTGCCAGTCACGGACGTCCTCTTGTAGTTTGTGGTAAACCCTGATAGGACAAATCACACTAACTCTTGCTGTCTCACCTTGACCTAGTGGGCTGTTTGTGTTGAAAATGTCGGGGCAGAATGGATGAACGGTTGGATAAATGGATCAGGAGTGGGTCAATCACCGCTCGTCTTTACTTCTCTGACAGATCAGAAGTGAGAGGGCAAGAGAACCATCCAACATCACTCTGCGCTCGTGTACTTTTTTCTTTTGTTGGCTATACTTAGAATTGCATGACTGGCATTAAGCATATGCAGACGTGGCTTAAAACCGAGAGACGGACATGAAGAAAACAAACACATGCGCTCCGTTTATGTGCGTGCATCCATATGTGGTTCGTGCCCGCGCATATGAGTGCGCAAGAAGGTATGCATTTCCTCTGCCAGACAGATCCTGAGTTAACACTGTTGTTACATGTGGTTGTATCGTCCTCCCCTGTGCGCCGGGGCTCAGAAAGCTGTCAGGAACACAATTGATGGCACTCTTAAATCCTATATCCTTATTTGTGTCAGATGGTATTTCCTAATAAATATTCTGTCCAGGGCACACATGACACAAAATCCCTCACTCTTTCTTCCTCTATTTTTATTTTTTTTTGCTTCCTTTAGTGCCAGTAATAAGAATGTGTTCATATGTGAATCTGTGTCAGGGTGAGTTAGTGCAGAGTAGCAGCTGTAGCTGCACATTTCTACACCTGTGCATGTGTGTGTGTGTGTGTCTGAAAAAAAGAAGAAGAAGACAGACAGTGAAAGACAGTGACAGAAATGGAGCGTATGTGTGAAATAGGTTTCAGTCACCTGGAATCTGCGCATGTCTCGTGGATTCCCTGCATTTTTCAGACAGTTCTGATTGCACTTGAGAAAGAACTTTAGGAAGAATCTGAAAAAGAGCAACAGAGAATAGCAAAAAAACTATTAGTTATGTTCCCAAAGTTAAAAATGGATGAAGGGAAAAAGTGACAGAATGTTTAAATTAAACTCTCCAGGCACACCTGATTGCATTCACACATTCATCTCAGCATTTTTATTTCATTTTTTTTTTCTAACCTGGTAGCTTCAGCCTCTTTGTGATCTCACCTGAGTTCACAGGTCTTCCCCAACACCCATCTGCCACTAACATACAGGAAGTCACTTGATATTCCACCCACCTCTTTAATCCCAGGACACCCCCTGTGCAATTAAAGTTCCCCTGTTCAATAGGGAAGCAAATGAGGCCCACCTGTGACCAGGTCTTGTTTGAAGAGCATCAGGGATAAAGGACCTAACAAGGTGAGAGCGCGCCACAAAACTTATAGTCCTGTCAGGCAATTAGGCGGACACTCCTGGGACCGCAGAATGCCACACACACACAGGCATACACACCTAATGCGTACACACACCCATGTACTTGTGGGTGGGTGAGGCAATTATGCCACAAATTACAACCTGGCTAATCGTCTCTGAACAAATGTCACGTCTGAGTGAGATCTGGGCTTGGTTTAGTTCACATAAGCTGTCCTCTTCTCTCGCTGGATTTATTGATAAGGAAGCAAATTTAGAGTCGCACGTATCAAGATGTAGCCTCCCCGACGCAAAATAGTTAAGGAGGGAAAATTTACAAGGAAGGGAAAAGCATGGCAAGAAATTATCTCAGCTGTAAGCCATTGTGTTAAAAAGCATACACACAGAATAAACAATGAAATCGACCACAAATCCCGACTGATTGTGCCTACGGTTTCTCCAATTAGAAATACAGCACAGTCGTATTTATTTTTTCATCACATTGCGCCATTATTACTATATACAATGCCATTGTTGCCTTTGTAAAAGTGACTCGGCTTTCGAATCGCTGTGTCTTACTGGATTACCATAGATTGCACCATAGATTGCGTGGCCATTTCATTCAACTAAATTCAGTGACTTGTGTGGCCTGCGAGGACGCTTTCAGAACACTTAAGACTTTTGCGTTCACCCACTGGGATTCCAGCCAGGCCATAAATCAGAGTCTGAAATGACCCTTCTAACCCTGGCCGCATTAACACATGCACTGGTCATTTATAAGCGTTCTTCGATAGACTTCTATACTTTTGCGCTCCGCCGTGGACCCAGGAGGGTGAGCGGAGGTGAGAAAATATTTTTCCTCCACATCTGAGGAGCTTTGGCTTCGACATCAATAAAAGATGTTTTAAACCATGCCAGAATGCTGATAGCCTGTCAGTGTGTGGCAAGGCTATCTAAAAAAATAAATAAAAAAATCCTAACTTGTCATTAGTGCGTTTCACTTGATTGTGTTCGCTGTGTTTTTTCGGGTTGCATCTGTTGGCTGATCATCAAAATGACCATTATGTACTCTAATTCCCTGACCCTGTTTTTATTTCCCAGAAGAGTCATAATGTAGAGCAGCAGACATCTGCGGAAAGCAGACCTGAAATACGACTTTTATTTGTCTGTCGCCTCTCATACGGCATGCACGTATTTGTATGTGTGCGTTCGTGGGTGTGTGTGTGGGTGTGTGTGTGGGTGTGTGTGTGGGTGTGTGCGCGCTGGAGTGGGTTTGTGTGAGGATGTGCATGCACATGCATCACCTATTGAGAGACAATTTATGTCAGTGCTGGAGACAGAATATATTTTCCAGGCATTCACTTCATAAAAGAAACACATCACTTTCAGAGTTGGTCTTGTCTCTTTCCTGGATGCTTCTATGCCTTCCCATGCAGCTCCTCCCTAACCAAAACCAAAAGTTTGACTGTCCACATTGTTACAAAGAAGTTCCTTTATGCTTAATCTTATGAAGGCAATTAAGTACAATTTCCCCCCTAAAAAAAAAAAAAGAAAGAAAGAGGCTTCATTTTCACCGTCCACACTACTATAGCATTCATTACATTTGAGTTGGTTAGGATTCTCCATGAGTACTCTGCAAATTGGTCCTTGGTGGAAAGGAGAGCAATTAAGACAAGGCCCCTCTCTCTCCTGTACTTCTTAAATATCTACAGAAGTTTGTGCTGGTGTTTTGGCACGCACAGAGACAAAAGGAGGTTGTTTAATTGTTTTTTAATGGGATATCAAGTCGTCGCTGCCATTAGATGTTGGCAATGGAGGGCAAAGGGGGATAGAGGGAAAGAATGAACTGCAATTAGGTTTGATTAAAGCTATCCTTCTCAATAATCAGCTGTTCTGACAGGACAGGGGGACCCTGGTGGCCACCGAGATGGAGGAAGGTGTTGAGTGATATTAAGGCCAATGAAGGGGATATTAACATGGCTAATTAAAGCTCTTCCAAAGCCGAGAGAGGAGGCTCTCAGTGGACTGCACTGGATGAAATAATCGGCCAAGGCAGCTATCAGTTGGAGGAGGGAGAGAACAGGAGTGTGGGAAGGGGTGGGGTGCAGTCCACGCGAGGGAAGGGAGAGGCGGAGGAGTGTGGGGGGAGTGGAGGGAGGGTTAGTGGGAGGCGTAAAGGAAAAACTCTGAAGTGTGAAGAAAGACAAAGAGGAAGACATCGACAGGCATATAGAGAAAGACTTCTGGGCCAGCCACAGAAGCTCTTTTTGACATCAAGCCTCTCATTCTGCACGCCCGAAGTCTGCCAGTATAACTAAGACCTGACACGGGCTTTTATCTCCGACAGCTAGTCATACAGGTCCTCAAATCAACGTTAAAACAATCCCGCTCATGCCTCGGTCTAAGGCAATTAATACGGTTCTCCTGTAGTACCTCCATGCTCGCCCACTGCCGAAGCTACTAATCATGCCATAATGATTTCTCTCCCTCTGGTCAAAGGGGAAATAGATTGTCTCTTTAGTAATGCAGCAGGCTCTGCGCCTTCCACTCCCTGGCTTCACAGGCCCGGTAATTGAGGAGAAAAAGGCCGACTTTGGCACTTTGACTGATTTGAGGGCTGCTAGACCCTCTTATCTTTACTCTGATCATTTTAGGCTGACACTCAAAGGAAGACCCATCGCCCTAATTCGAGCTCACCCTCTCCCCTCATCAAACAGAGGGGGGAATAGGGGAAAAAAAAGGAAGAGAGAAGAGGGGGGGAAAACAAACACAGGAGGTGAGGAAGCCGTTCTCTCATTTAAATGGCCAACTTAATTGCCGGGTTGATGTCACTCATGCATAAATGTCCAACCTTTTGATTTGAGTGAGGAGGGCAAATAAGGATAATGTTGTATTATTAAGGAGGATCTATCGATCTCCAAGGCTTGCTGTCTTCTCATTCTTTTTTTCAGTGTTTCTGCAAATTATTGAAAAGTCTTTATTAATCCTCATGTTAGGCCATAAACATCTAAATATAACCAGATTTTCTGTAGGTGTTTAATTACAGGTATTTATGTCACATGTTCATTATATGTTGTATTAGTTTATTGTTTGTTTGTTGCTGGGTTTTTTTTTTAATTTAATTTGTTTTGAATGTTACCATTTTGTTTTATACCAGCTAACCTTTCCAGAACTGCTAGTGAAAATTAGCCTTTGCTCATATTAATTCAGATGCATTGTCAGTTTTCAAATATGTAAAGTCAAGTTTGTTTAAATTTTTTTTTTTTTTAGCTGATTAATTTTACTGTTATTTTTATTGTAATAAAACTACAAATCCCACAATGCAGAGATGCAATAATTACTGTTAAATAAATATTTTAACCTTGGATCTTCAATCTTTCCTCAAACTTCTGAAAATTTTTTGCTTCTGAAGCAAAATTATTCAGATTAAATCCAATGTTTCGGGTAATTTAAGTAAAAAGAGGTTGTTGTTTATTTTCCACTAAGACCATCCACCTAATTAATCACGTATATCAATTTCTCCCCCGTGTGATAAAAAAAATTAAAAATGTAATAATTTTTACACGTGCGACTTTCTATGACTTGCAAAATCAGATGCAGGAATTCATTTTCAGACTGGAATATAGTGGATTAAAAAAATCTATTAATTAAAAAAAATATTTTCGTTAAGAATTCCCAACTTTTTCATTGATGTTCACAATGAAAGAACAGTGAAAGGTTGCATTGGTTGTTGCAATCTTCGGTGTGTCTGTGTAATGTCAGTTTTATGTTTTTCTACAATGACATTTTATAATATTTCTTAAAAATTGTATATTTTCCTATTGGAATTTTGTTTAAAAAAAACACATTTATAGATGATTGGAAAGTGTATCTTTAAGTGTGTTTGACTCAAAGACAACATTTTGGTGGTCAGTTAAACTCATAATTGCTATAATCCTACAAAAGCAGTGTATCTTGTTAGGCCAGGCATAAAACCATCCAGGAAAAAACAACTTAAACTCACAAAAATGTATTTTACTTGATTAAGCTGTAAGGCAAGTTGAATAATTGTTATCATATAAGTCCCATTTCTGAAATTTAAACCTAAAAGGGTCTCTTGTTGAATTTATGATAAAACCTTTTTTATAACTGTTTATTTTTGTTTAAATTCTCTGAATTATTTAACAACTTCTCACTGATTTCTTAAATTACTTACAGCGAAGCAATTTTTTTTCTATCGATAGTACACCTTGTTCTTATTGTTCAAAAGAGCTTCCCCGTATTTACTCAGGCCGTTACACAATACACTGACAGATGGCCACAGTATCTGTAAGAGGCAGGTATTGACAACTCTAAGCTCCTGATTGGTGCCCCGGCACTAATGACTAGCATGCAGTGTCCACAGCCGGCAGCCATGACAGTGAGGTCATCCGTTGCGGGGTGGGGAGTATCGATCACCACCCAGCTCTAGCCCATCAGGCCCCAGCTGCCTCCCAGACTCAATGGGCCCCTGTTACAAGAGCCCTGTAAGAAACGGCTCCCAACACCAGACTACAATCTGCTGACACCAGATCTCTACGCTGAGATAGTAGTACACGGGTCAATAGCATATCGGATTTCCAAAACGCCAGGGTCTTAATGTCAAGCCTCCTGCCTTTCCTACCTACTGCTCTGGTTATTAGGCACTTCACTGAACTGCATTCAGATCCCTGTTGTGACAAGGAGGGGCAGGTAAAACGAGAAATAGAGACACTTATAGATCTTAATCTTCCCCGAACACTTATTTATGCAGCTGAGTAGGCCCAGATATACATTCCAGTTAAGACCTTGGGAGGCCGCACTGAGCAAACTCGACCCTCTCCATCATATTTCTGGTTTGCTGCTGTTCTCCCTCGTCAAACGGGGCTGTTTTTTCTTGCCTTAGCTGAAGTAAACCACAGCACATTAACAATATTTGCTCTACCCCTGTACAAGCGCCAAGGGACCAGACCAACAGATCCTATCACTTCTTTATCAGGGAACAAGTGCCTCACTATCCAACCTTATTGGGTTTGGGAGATTAACCCCTTCCACCCACTGGTGCTGCCCACCTCCTCAGAGAGCAGCAAGGCAGATGTTGCTGTGATTATTATTGTTCGACATCAAATACCCCCGACTACACGTCTCTGAGAATTTATTAGGCATTTCCAAGGCCCTTTCTGTTGTTTTTTTTTTTTACTTCTATATTTTTTCAGCTGCTATTGTCGGTTCATTCCGCTGTTTCATATTTCATATTTTTGTAGCTCCTACACGTGTGTTGCAAAGGTGTCACAAATAATTTATGTGCTTCCTCCGCAACGTAAGATGTAGCTCTGTCCCTCCATTCATCCCTCTTTACCCTTTCCACCAGCAACCAGCACCACCACCCCCATCTTCTCTAATGGGCAGAGTGGCATTGACATTATTTCACTTGAGGATCCCTCACTCTGTCAATCCCTCTTCATTTACTCCATGGCTACAGGACTCATTATGGTATCTCTTCCTCCTTCACTCTCCCTCACACGCTCACTCATTCTCCTCACCTCCTGTCTCGCTTTCTCTCCACCTCACTCTTGCTCTCTCTCTTCCCCTCTCTCTTTCTCTACACTGTTAGTTTCTTACTTAAGAGAATCACTCGTCTTCACAAATGGTTTCACGTCAAGCCCACTCCTAGCTATAGCCCCCACTGATTCCCTTCGGGCTTTGGCATAGGTTTACTGTAACAGATTAGACGAAGACTTGGAGCTCCTGCTAACTATCCATCACTAGCTAACAGTGGACTAAGGCTGTGTGCTTTATGCAGCTTTTAGCTTCAGCCCCGCCACACACTGCATGTTTAGCCCCGAGCTTTCTCTGCTCTCCCTGCCTTTCCCATCCCATTCACATGGAGACACCGCAAAGGCTGTGTACTGTTCCACGCTGTTCTTTGTTTTACTCAGAATACGACGTTACTCTACCGGGACTTTGAACACAATATAATAAGACGCCGGACATAAATAATTCTGCATTACTTTGTCTTGCCTGGTGCTGTGGTAAAAACAAATCTGATGCTAAATGCTGCTGTAGAACAAACATCATCTGCATTGAAAGTGGACTCTCTCAATACAGCTGAATTGTTGTTTGCCCCCGAAAAAAAACCCTGTGAAGTTCACTACAAATTATAGGCATTGGCAAGCAAGAAATTCTCAGGGTATAACATTAGGTAAAAACAGTGAGGTTTAACCTTAGCCAAATTTTAAAGAAAAATTATCTGACTGATTTTGTTACAAAGAGAAACGCAATAATTATTTCTAACTTTTCCAACATCTTGAATATTACAGTTCCAATAAAGTCATCAACTATCTGTTGTTACATAATGATCCTAAACCAAAATAAAAAGTAAACAATTACCATTTTTAGAAGTGGTTTTCTAGCACTTACTACACAGAATGTCATACCTTTATTCAGTTCTGCTCTGGCAGAGATGCAGCAGAGTAGCACAGGTTTAACAAGATATCATAAGCTAGCTATGTGGCTATGTGCTCCAGTAGCTAGCTTGCAGTCAGCTGCTTAACAGACCTGTCATTTTGCAACTTTAGTGTTATAACAGTCCTCCAGTTTCCAAAACCATGACACGTTTCCAGACAGAAAACGGTTTTGTTCATGTAAACAAGAGATAGCATGGTAGCCTTATTTCAGCCAGCTGGCTGGCAGTATGCTGACTGGCTGGTTTAGATAAAGTCTGGATGTATTAGTGTTTAAATGTTTGCATCAGTGCAATCCAGCTCTTTCTGTTGAACGTTTATGTTCACTTTAATAAAATTCTCACTACCATTAATCTGTGTTACTGTATTTTAACAATGGGACTAATTGCACACCCAGTGAATGTCACTAAGCTTAAATCTCCCATTTGTGAGCAGTTCTAAAGACCTGTCTTGAGAATATGGTTTAACTCATTTTTTGATGCTCACAATCTAGAAAGCACAATTTTGCCTCTCTCTATTTGGTTACTGAAAGGTTCATAAAATGATGATCTGTTGCATTGCATTTGTTTTATAATCCACCGAGGCTCATTGTACTGACATTATACTACATGGCTTCTTCTCATTGAGTTGCAAATGATAATTTCTTTGCTTCACTCTACTTTATTATATGCTGTCACATCAAATTGAATTGCGTTGTAATTATTATAGTCAAAACATACTGAACTGAACGGAACTGTGGTTGAGTCGAGTGTATCAGATTGGAGTTTGCAGCGTATGCATCTTTATTTTAGCAGATTGTTTAGCAGTGTATTGAGATCCATATTATTTATGTTTCAAAGCAGATATATACCCAACCCATGTAGGAATGGTATATTGATGGCTTAAATTAGCAAAACCTTGTTATAGCGGTAAAAGGTCCATGCCTACTACCAGTGTTGACTATGGCAGTCAGACCAGTGTAGACTGAGAGATTCCTGCCATTGCAAAACCAATCACACACATCAACAACACAGCTGCCAGGAATATTTACTCACCAGCTGGACACCATAGAGGTATCTGCTTGTTATGTTCTTTTTTTTTTTTTTCGTGTGTGCATAAAAGGAAATATGCGGCTTTGATTACTGGTCAATGCTCCAGCTTGTGGCCTTGAGGAAATACCAGTCAGCACCTCCCTGCACTGGTGAGATGGAAGATAAGCATATGTTGCCGTGGCTGGTTGAATAGTTGTATTTAGGGTGTTGGACGTGGTGTTCTGCAGGCTCCTGGAGTCTGTTCACAACGAAGGCCATACAGCACAGGCGCTCTCCTGTGACACCCCTCAGAGTGATCAGACCCAGGCGAGGTGCAGAGGAACACGGCTGTACAGCAAAGGTTAGCGGGGAGGCTGTGACCGCTTACGGTACAGACAGCCTTGGTGAACTCAGCATGCCATCAGGGGCTGATTTACATGTGTGTGTGCTGCTTTTAGGTCACCGAGTCAATGGTTTTGCAGTCTGTCCATGCGTGCTCATATTTATGTGAGTGTTACTCTACATCATATTTTTACTAATGTATAATACATACATCTAAAGTGGCTGTCAGAGCTGATCAGTCATCATGAAGCAGTCACTGTGACATTGCCACTACTTTGACGCATTCTCAGAAGACTTTAAAAAAAAGAGAGAGAGGGGGGAAAAAAAACATAACGGACTGTCATGTAGGTAGGGGGGATAGAGACAGAAAGACAGAGAGTGGGTCGGTGCTTAAAGCTAACAGGTAACCTTTCTCTGCACCTAGGACAAAGGCAGGGGGGAAAAAGAAAATGTCAAATTAAGAGAGGCCAGGCAGAGAGACGTGGCTGCCATATTTGTGTGAAAGCCCAGTGCTGTTGGCAGCAGAGATGGCTGCTTTCTGATTCATCTGGGGCCGTATGGCAAAGCTTTGTCAGTCTGTGCGAGGTATAAATAATTCAGGGTGAGAGATGGCAATTACAGGGCCCTGCACAACCAAAATGAATATTTTATAAGGACTAAAACTGCCCTGGAATGAATCACACACATGGAGTCACACACACGCATGAGTGTAAGTGAATGTGTGCACGCATACACACATGCACACAAACACACAAAGGTAGGTCTATGAACCCTTAGCACGGCTGTTGTATTGTTGACAATGTGACTATTAAGTTAGCCTTTGCATTCGCAGGTAAATCATTTTTCATATTCTTGTAAACACGTATGATCTCTGTCTATATATTGTTTTATCAGTTGGCTTTATTAAAAAAAAAACTTACCAGAAAAAATTGAATTTTAAAAATGTTTAGTATGTATGTATGTAATGTGTTATGTATTGATCAGATTGAACTAAAGTTAAAAAAAGTGCAACAATGTAAAGTTAGAAAAAAATCTGATTCAGAGTCTGTACTTTTTGACCCCGTAAATATGGTCTTTGTGTGTGAGCAAAGGAAAAGAGGGCGCGTAGTGTGTGTGTTGGTGGGTGTGGGGTTGGGGGGGCTGAAATGCTAATGGGAAAAGATTAAACCCAAAAGCCGCCTGGAGCATTTACCTCTAAAAGGTTTTGTCTGTCAGGTTTCCTGCAAAAGTCTGTCTTTATAATTCTGAGACAAAAAATAACATTGTTCCTCAGTCCTGAGGAGCGCAGTGGCTTGGTTGAATGGCCATTGTGTGGGCCTAGCTAATGATACCTTAGCTTTTGTGAGAGGGAGGCCAGGTAGGTCTGTGACATCAACGTCACACAAGTGCTTCTCTGTCCGGATGTTTAGGGAAGGATTTCGTCCCGTGGTGGGAAAGGAGTATAGAGAATAAACAGGTTCCACTTTTGTGCCGTCATTCTGAACCCCACATGTTGAAGGAAAATTTATTTAAAAAACTTAAGATTCATAACTATTACCAAAGTGTGTGCAATACACATGTGAAACCAGATATTTACATACACTGAACAAAATGGCAGAAGTTTACCAGCATTTCATTAGTATTTGGTACAATTACCACACCCTACCGTAGCTTCTTAAAGTACTTTGCTGCAATATTTGCCTATTCCTCCCAACAGAGCTGGTGTAACTGAGTCAAGTGACTTAGGCACCTTGTTTACACTCATCTGCTAAGCTCTGTCCTGAAAATTTCTATCAAACTTAGGCTATTTGATGGTCTTTTTAAAAATATTCCGTTGTCCTTAAGACACTTTATATCTAATATGTTATGTTTAGTTCATTGCCCATTTGGAAGACCAGTTTGTGTTCAAGCTTTAACTACCTGGCTGATGTTTTGAGATGTTGCTTCAATCTTTTCACATAAGGTTTCTTTCCCTCACACTGTCAACTGTTTGGCAAAGACTATCAGCCTCTTTTTGCAGCAAAACAACTCCACCACAAAATGCTGCAACTTCTGAAATTCCCTGTGAGGATGGTGTGCTCTAGTATACAAACTTGTCCTTTATCTCATTAAATGTAACCATGTACATTATGGCCAAACATGTTAATTGTAGTTTCAGCAGACTATAGAACACGATTCCAACATTTAAGGTATTTGTCCCTGAGTACATCTGTAAACTATAAACGATCGATCAGTCATTTTGTGAGGCTTTTGAAGTAGTCAATTCTTTTCTGAGTGATCTGAGTATGAGTTTAATTAAAGAATCCTCATTGAGAACTAAATAGTGTAATTTATTCCTTCTTTCATTCCTGTGAGTGCGAGAGACAGCACCAAGGCTTATTGTAGAAATTTTGGTCTGACAAAACTGTGCTTCTAAGGGCAAGTAGCATTTTTAAACAATGACAGTACCGATGAACCAAAAATCTACAGATTTAATAAACAAGCACACTTATATAGATTGAGCACGGTCCGGTTTCCGTCAGAAATCTGAATTATTTTTTGTTTTATTATCATTATTATTTAAAACTCTAAGCAGAATATGTTTGATTTCAAACAATATTGTTTCTAACTTTTCTAATGGGAAAAATATTAAATTCTAATTGCACTATAAAGGTTGTTACAAGTCAGTTAACAGTTAATATAACCACCCAAAATGGTGTGTAGTCCATAAGTGACCAGTTCTTGAAATTTACTCCTTGGAAACATCCAAAAGTTTTTAAAATCAAGCATTTTTGGAAGTAAAATTATTATTAGAACAATGGCAAAAAAATAAATATGATGATAGCATTATTTTTTTTCTCACTGTCAAACACCCTTAACTTACCTTTATCTAATCATAAATATAATATTTGTGTGTCAGTTTCTGGAAGAACTACCAGAGCACTGAATGATATAATTCTGTCTTTTTTTTCTCCCTCCCCACTTCTTTCTTTATATCAGTGGGAGTGTGGACGTTTTGTCAGTCCAAAGGGAAGATGGCAACCCTCTGAGGGAGGAGAGACCCCATGCATGAAGACACAGAACGCATGTGTTGGAAAAAGTGACAGCGAGGCAAATGCTAAGAGAAAGCTGCTTCCTAACCAAACCGCACACTGTTAGTGATACAGCTCGTTGTTATGAAGGCAGCTGACAAAACCCTAGCATGGCATGTCTCGCCCCGCTTGTGAATTTTCAAAGGCTGTGATTTGCAAATAACATGAGTCTCTGGGCATAGACTGGGCATGTAAGTACAGTGGGAGGAAAAAAAAAAAAGGCTCCCCCCCTGTTCTGCTGGGGGAAACCATTACTTGTCAGCTCAGTTCTTTGTCAGGAACCTGACAGATAAATAGACGGTGTTTTGCTGCTCAGTCCTCCTGCCTTATGTACACAGAGGCGCGTGTCTGCTTCCACATGCAGGTTGACTAGCTTTAGGCGGAGGAATTTGTTGAAAGACACCCTGCCGCTTCTCAGGGCAATGACTGAAAATATCGTGGGCCACTTCAGACAAGCCTCAGACAACAAACAATGGGGGATGATGTGTAACCAGATAAAACACAGATCGGATAGCTGGGTCTGAGCACCACTACAGGGCTTATTTTTCATGCAAATTACTACTAATGAGCTTCCTGAAATCTGACTAATTATATCAAAGTGATTTCTTTAATTAGTTTGTAATAAGTCCTCGAAAAAAAAAACATCATAGTAAACAGATTAAGCTATATAAAAATATCAATTTGTCACACTTATATAAGACGCTGCACAGTTGGGGCTAATCTAGCTTTTCCAAATGCAAGAGCAAACATTTATTAAAGAATTAAACACGCACTTAGAGAATAGTTGGTAGCATTAAAGAGGCATGTCTTTTGCATATTTGTCACTGTTCCTACACCATAGTCATAGGGAAGAAGCCTCTGAAAAGATGAACCTAATAGTGGGTGTAATGACTTCCACATATGTGACTGGTGGGGAGTTTAATAATTCAATACTCTAATAAAAAATTCAGTAATTAAAAGTCATGAAATATTTTAACTATCTAGCTCAAGCAGAGCTGGTCTTATTTTAATCAGCCATCAGAGATTACACTTGCGAGTGACTGGAAACACTGCCCATCAAACCCAAACACCTATTTGAAAAAAGAGCAGATGACGTTTGAAGAGATAAGAAATTGAATTTATCTAGCACTTTGCACCTCTTGTTAATCCGACAACATTCCTCAAAATTCCCCAAAGAGTGAAGGAAAAAAAGAAATCTCTAATATAGTACCGGCCACAGGAGAACTGCAAAGACTACCAATCTTTTCTGATACCTTCAATCTGCACTGAGATGGATTAAACATTCAATTTGTTACTCGCCAGACCACCACCTTGGCTCACCACTTACCATACAAATGGAAAACACGCTAGTAATCTATTAGCCTGCCTGGCCTGACACTGTATTATGTTGTATTTGTATTATATTTACTTCAGGGAAATTACGATTCAAGTCATATTTATCTTCGTGTGGAAATGTGTGTCTAAATGGAAATCACCTATAGTGCGAGGGTGGATGCAGAGCAATACTAATGTGATCCATGAACCGTGCGATTTAGTCACCCTCTATGGATGCACTATGGGCTGATTCTACATATCAAACATGCTCTCCCCCTGTTAAAGCCCGTACCCAGAGCCCCCGATGCTGTTTGATAATTATTACGCTTACATTACAGCACAAGACCTTGCCTGTGGAGCTGCAAGAGCCAGCCCCCTTTCCTATAAACACACACACACTCGCGCACCCAGACGCACACACTCCTTTTGTCATATACAGTAGTAAACAGCTTCCCAGTAAGCTGTTTGCACTTCACTGCCCGCTTTAGGAAATAAAAACAAAGAGCAAATTGGGGGTTTTGCGTCTCGGTGAATAAATAAGGTTGTTTTACTCACAGAATCCATTACCTTTTAAAACATGTGCCTAATGCGTGGAGTCTTTTCATTCCACAAACAAAGCTCAAATTAGGAATTAAATACTTTCATATTTAGATAACAGCATTAGCTCCCTGACATCAGTGTTAAAAAAAAAAAAAAAGTTGGACGCCATCCATATCATTCCCGCGCCTCCATTGTTACGTTAAATTGCAATATTAATCCCATGCTCAGACCGAGGTGCTGCTGCTTTTTATGCGGTACACTTGAATTATGCTATTGAAGTAATTGATAGTGATTCAGTCATTGAGGGTACTAATCCCATGATTCAGTTCATCTCTCTCAGTGCCATTTACCTCCAGATGTTTAGGGTTTGGGGGTAATCAATAAAGAGGGAATAAAGATTGGCATGCACAATACTCCCCTTGACAAGCTCCAGCCGAATGTTTGTCAAGCAAATTAAACACACTTAGACTTTTCACCTGCTCCTACAACGACACCACATATGGCCGTGAAGTTAAAAATAAGAAACTGTGCATACATTACCATGCATAATGCACAACTCCCTCCATTTAATATGCAAATTTTGTAAAATATTACTGAATACCTTCTGTTCAGAATGAATAAATTTGAATTGCAATTAGAATAATCTTGTATAATTAATGAAAACTGTCAATTTTGGTTCAGAAGTAATTTGATTAGCATGTTGATAGGACACTTATCAAGTTCAGTAAACTGTTAGATTAAGAAGATGAAAAAAAGAGAGATTCTAAGGATATTTTTCTCAACGGCTCTGACATTTTCCCTTGGCATTGTAAACAAAGACAGTAGCTGGCAAACTTCCTGATTCGGGAGGTGGAGGGGGGGGAGAGAGGGTGTAACAGAGGAAGAGAAATAGAGACGAGGACAGAGATAGAGAGCCTCTTGAGATAATCTGCGAATCTCAGTCCGCAGATGAAAAGAAGTCTATCGTCAAGGCTCCTGAGCGAGCCACTCATCTCTGCCCTCTGCTCTCCAGCTAAGCCCGAGTTTATGGGATTTATCTCGCGAACCATTTGTAGTTTTCATATCACATGATGAGTTAAAAACAGCACAGAGCTTCTCTAAATGTTTCCAGGCTATGAATGTGGAGTTCTCAGCTCGAACCCGCAGACAGCTAATCCCAGACTGCAATTCTTCTGAGAGCAGCTATCTATTAGCAATCAACAAATTGATGTGTGCTATTGTTGCATTGTATAAAACAGAACCATCTGTACTGTCTACAGATGAACAGAGCTAGTGACCTCCTTTTCCCCTCTCTTTCTCTGCTCATTAGCTATCCTGAACCTCTTTCTCTCCTTGCCTTTAGTTTTCAAACCCCCAAATGAGACCTAAATCGCTTGCAATACAGGTTAGCTTGAGGAGGAGGGGTGGGTGGAGGGGGGGCAAACATCTGTCGCGCTAGGTACCCGCATGCAGCTCGGGGTATCTCCTGCGAGGAACTTTGGGGATGTTTAATTCATAAACGCTGTCATCCATGTAAACCTCCTGATTTCATAATGACTAACTCTTGGTGGTTTAATTAATTTAATAATGCCTTTCAGAAGCCATAAATGAAAGGGTCTCTGAAGTGGCGCATTAATTAGCCGACGCCGATGCTACCCCTGTCAGACTGGTGGCTGTCAAAAAGCGGGGCAGAGCGGAGGATGGGCACAGCTGACGTCTCCGGGTTCAAAGGTCATGCCAATCACACTACTCAACGCGCTTAATGAGTCATAATTTGCGTCTCGTACACATGTGTGTCAGGGGGTCAACCTGTGGTCACGTCCGTAATTCTAGACCACATGAAAATAAACGGCGGTGCGACAAGGTAGTTACATCCTCAGTAATAAGTAGTGGCATGGTCGCATAATGTTCCAGCTTGTATTTACACGCTAAACCCCCTCTCTGAAGCAGGACTCCATCACAGCACTGCCTTTCATCGTACATGGGATGATTCTCTTCTGCTTTAAAGGGAAAGTTCAGATGTTTTAGAAGTAATGTTCTGTGAAGCTATTATAAGTAACAGTTCCCTTACGTGTAGTTGTAGGATATCACAGTGGGATTGTAGAAAAGTGAAGAAAACCTCTACTGCTTTAGATAATTTTAGAAATTTATAACAAATCAAACTGAAAAATGATTAGGTCTGTGGTATACAATGATATATTATGGACTGTCATTCAAAGAGTTTTTCTGTTATGAAGCTAAAGTTATGCTAAGCAAAGCTGCCGACTGTGTCGACCCATCCAATTTGTTGATCTGCAGAATGTCAACATAACTTTCAAGCAAATATGTAAGACCTAGAAAAGCACAAGACCATACCATCTTCACTGACAAATTCAGAAATGACAGCATTTCACAGAATCGCAAAATTTTTTCCACTCTTGGCAGAGTTAGAGGACACTAACATAACCTCAAGGTGGTAATGCAGATGTTCTCCAGCTGAGAAACTTCAACAAACTTACAATGATAAAAGTCCTTAAAGCTGCTAGGCGTATTAGTCCCCCTGATCAACAGCAACTCATCAGTCCGCTCTTAACCTACCAAGAGTGGAGTAAACATCTGGATTTGCATCAGGATGCAATGGTATCAAATATGGTTAATCTCTGTGTTTCCAAGTCAAGTGGACTTGCCATCAGCTGATTAGTTGATTGGGTGTATTGACGCAGCTGAAGGCCTCCAGGAGCGTAATTTTAGTGTAGTAGCATAGAAGTTGTTTGGCTAAGAAAAAAGTGACATACTTAACCATTTCTGTGTGAAAGTGTAAACCTTTAATAGCTGTCAAATACAGAATTACTTCACACAGATATTAACATTTTCAGCTAAACTATAATTAGCTCAAATCTGCTGTTAGTCTCTTACTTCTGAAGATATCTCCTGTTTGTTGCAAACCCTTGGTAACGTGACATCTTTCTACCACATAAAGCCAACGTGGTAATAACACAGAACATCACTTCAAATAAGTTTCAACTCTCCCTTTAATTGCAGCATTATGGTTTACTTGACAAGAGGTTGCAACAAAGAATAAAACCAACTTCATTAAAGAAAAACCCCAGCAACTCAACGCATGAGCACACAAAATCATCACAGAACCAACTAGATTATATTCCAAACTAACTCCATGCATCTCATAAGGAGGTTGTTTTCCTTCTTCATATTTCATAAATATGAACCAGGGTGGTTTGAGTCTGTGCCTGTCCATTTATTACCATAAAAATCAGCTGACTGAAGTATCTCACTATCTGTGGAGGCAATTAACTGTTTTGAGAGAATGCGTAATACGGGACTTTGTAATGGTATCATTTGGAGTCAAGGCACAGATGCGCCGTGCAGAGCCATACTGTAATTAGAGAGAAACGCTGTACAGGTTTTCCACTAATTAGCAAATTATGCTGAAAATAGCATCAAGCTAATTAACAGTTATTATGGCATTTTTGAAAGTATGACTTTAATTAGCAAAGTCCTGACGCAGGCAATTTCAAACTCGTCTCTGAGAAGATGAGGAAGAGAAGCTGAAAAAAAAAACATGGGGCATGATCAAGAAGATATCCAGATTATTATGATGCTGACAAAAACTAAAGGAAGGAGAGGGGAAAAAAAGGCAGGGAGACAAAACGAGAGACTGAGTGAGTGAGGGGCTGAGAGGGGCGGGAGGCGGGAGCTTTTGTGTGTTGTGTCTGAATCTCCATCCAAATGAGGGGACATGTGTGCCGTGCCACGTTGCCAAGAGGAGCCCTGAGCCGTGTGCCCAGTGTCAGGTGGTGGCGGCTCACCCCTCAGCTACCAGGCAAAGACGAGAGTGAGCTCAGCTGGTGCCCACAGCCACTCACTTATTCTACTCCGCTGCACATTAAAGGAGCCCTCGAGTGGAGCCAAGCAACGCCAGCCAGCCAACCTGACAACGCCGCTCCACCTCCTCCTTGTTTCCAACAGCTCCTCTTAGCACTTTCTCAGACCCACCTTGAAGCTAATGATGGGGCTTGTGTAAACTTGGAGAATTCTTTGCCCGCTGAACACGTCGCTGAATTATTTCTGCCATTTATTAATTCACGGTTGTTGATACTCGCAACGAGTCGGGATTTCAGGAGACGCTTTCGTGGAAAAGCGTGTCAGTGAAAGCACCTGTGCAGGATCTTTTGAAGGGAGGAAGTGTCACCAATGGAAGTGGGGAAGCGAGCAAAAGAGGAGTGGAAGAGAATGGAGGGAGAGAGGAGAGAAGGAGAGGGGTGGACTGAAGGGTCTTTGAAGGCCCAGTGTGTGAGAGAGAACAGAAGTGTGCCTAGCCCCAGGCAGCCTACGGCTCAGGCCCATTAGCTAGACTGACCTTGCCCGCGCCTTTGTCTTTGTGCTCTCCTCCCGCTGCTTCCCCTTCTCAAGCATTCCCTTTTTGTTGTCTCCGAGCGAGATTGGGATGGGGGCCATATCTCTCAGCTTTCTAAACCTCCCAACCCTCCCCCTTATGGTATCGGCCCACCCCCCCCCCACCAACAACACGAACGCACCCAACTTCCCCCAATCTTCCCTCCCTCTCTATGCCTTCCCCGAAGCCTGGGCCCCCCCAGAGGGCTTGGTACAGTGACACGCCTAGCTGGTGGCCACCTCTGGCCTGACGAGAACTTGGCGGAAGCGGTCAGTGCCCTGAAAGCCCCCAGAGAAAAACGCCACACATCGCATCAGCAGGGCCTAAAATCGCAGTGCTGCCGGCCTTGCATACATGCACCCATTCTGGGCAGCCTGCCTCTTTATTGCCTGCCTCTCATTTGAGAGGATGGAGACTGGCTGCCAAGTTTTGACACCGCCACATATGGCCTCCTCCATCAATCGGACTAATCAAGCATCAAGGGGAGGCAGGACCGACTTAATTGCCAGCCAGATATAGCTGCTCTCACTTGACGTGCAACCTGAAATAGAAGCAGGTCTAAGGAGACATGACAGAAGATAAATGAATGTGGCCATTGTTCTAATAATTGTATGAAAATGCCTTTCTTTACACTTCAAGTCTTAATCTGCACTGTGTACAAATAGCAGCTAACGCAACCAGAGCGGTTATTTCAACAACACTATTGCAAATATTGCTTTAGTATAGCATCATCCCCTCATTAAAAGCTGTATGGTGTTCACATTTGTAATGTTTGATACCTCCGGTTAGAGAAGTGTACAGTAAGTTGTTAGGGACTTTTTTCTTTCCCATGCAGGCTGCAGTGCTCGGCACCTTTAGACTCCTTGAGGCATTTCTTTCTGCCTCTGCCTCCCTCTCTCAACTTCCTGTTTCCCTACACCCCCCACTGGGGCAGCAGCCGCAGAATAACTTAGCACATGGAATGAGGAGGCGAGATCAACGGCGGCGATCCATTCATCTCCAGTTTCTCCTGTCACTCTCTCTTTCCGTTTGTAAACACTGAAGGTCTGTGGTCAGAATGGCCTTTTGTCCACTGTGTTTTTCTGCATCCCTCTTTTATTCACTTCAAAGGTAACAAGTGACAGATGTCTGTCTTCTCTGCGGTCTTAAACGGCGAGGCTTCGCGATAGCATCTGGGCTGAATGTCAAACTGTGAGTCTACCCTGAGAACGCACTGTGCTTATGCCAAGCTCATTGTTATTAATGTCAGGGACACTGCCTACAGAAGTATTTAAGATACTCCCTGTAGTTCACAGCGGGGTGCATACAGAGGAGGGGGCAAATATGTAGAAGTGATAGACAAAGAATATTAGAAAAGATATTAGAATAGACAAATTACAACAAAAGGGCAAAGTAAATGGATAAATAGCATTAATTAGGTCTTTATCAAGATTTACAGGTGGGCGTGCAGTTTTCCAAAGAATGACTCTGCATGAATCAATTCACCCACAGGAGGTGATTAAAACAAGTAAATATCTACATATGAGACGTGCATATAGATTCATTGTGTACAATGATATACTTTAAGATTTTATTTTTGATCTTGATGATTATGGCTTACAGATAATAAAAGCAAAAAAAATATGTTTCCTAGAAAAAATTTATATTACACAAGGCCAATAAAAAAATATATTTTTTAAACTAAATATTATGTTGTGGTCTACACAATGACACAATGATATGAGAGACTGCTGACATGACCATTGTCCAGCAGACAGACACTGACACCGTCCGCAAGGAGGGTAAGCCACAAAAGGTCATTGCGAGATAAGCTGGCTGTTCACACAGTGCTGCATCCAAGCATATTAATGGAAAGTTGAGTGGAAGGAAAAGTTGCACACACAGCAGCATTATCCCAATTTTATAAGATGGTGAAGAACAGCTTGTTTGAGAGAGATTTATAACGTGTAGATGGGGGCTGGCGTTAGTGTTAAGTTTCCATAGTCAGTGATAGTTTGGGAATCTGTCATTTGCTAATCTTGGTCCACACAAGTTCAAAGACCATGCAGTAATCTCTTAGGAAATGTCAGAGTTTCATGGTTCTCCCTGTTGACAAGTTCTATGGAGTTTCACTTTTCCCACAGGACTTGGAACCTGCCCACAATGTTATTGTTTTATGGCACTGTCCAACATGGGATTGCAAAAGCAGAGCAGCCTCCACACACCACAGCTGCATGCACACGGACTTGGCTGAGGTTTGACATTCAATGCCCTTCCTAATGCAACCTCCTCAAATATCACCAGGAAGGGAACGAGTGAGTATGGCCCTGGTCTATCACCCGAGCCAGTGCTGCCCACACTGCCAAAATACCAATATCTGGTTTAATGACCATGGTATCACTGTGCTTGATAAGCTTGCATGCTGGCCTGACCTAAAACCAGTAAAGAATCAATGGATAACTGTCAGAGAAACATGAAGGACACAAGAATCAACAATGCACCTCAGCAGAGCCACTAGCTGATCATCTTCATGTCACACTGCAAAAGGAGCCAGTTCAAGTTTTGAGTGTTTACACCATAACAAAAAGGACATACTTTAATGTATATCAAAATGAAAAGAAATGAACACTTGAATTAGTGTATGTTAGTTTGAGTTTTTTTAAAACTAAATTACTAAAATTATTTAACTTTTCTATGAAACTCTTATTTTGGGGTGCACTTCCTGTATATATATGGCAAAGCAAAAGTTGGGATTGATTAAACAATTCCTGGGAATTCCAAAAACTAAAACTAGTGGTAAAGGTGGCAGCATTCTGAGCTTGTAATCACAGCACGGTGCTGTGTTTACCCAACTCCCTCTTCTCGATTGCCGCCTGCTTTTGGTATTTACATGTTTAATTGAGAAGTGCGCTGCCGGTTTCTTCCTCCCATCTGCCGAGTCCCCTTTTCTTATCAGGCTCATTCCTCAAACTGACAGCCCTTCCTTTCTGCGTATCTCTCTTTCACTCCCGTGCCACTACTCCACTAACTCCTCTCTCGTCCTTCCTCTTTTCCCTCTTCATTCTGTAAAGGGGCTTGATATGAGTAACGACAACTCGTTTTTTCCTCAAATCAAACCAATAAGCAGCAACATGCAAATGCAGATTTCCACGTCAAGAACGTCACATCACAGAGCTCTCTGTTGTGTGGTCCAGTTTTTTTTCTCTCTCTCTCTCTTCCCAACTGCACATCTAAATCACGCGGCTGTCAGATGCAACATGTGTGTCATTGTATCCCCATCAGCGTGTTTCATTGTACACACTACCACCTCTGAAGGGCTGCCTCTTATCAGTGGAGTGTCAGAAAGCCCCCTGCACCACCCCCTCCTCCCTGCTGCCTCTCTAAATGCTTTTCTATTAAGAGCAGTGTTGTGTCCCTCTGATAGCAGCAGCTTCTCCACTTCATCATTCATAATCCCAATGGGCATCAATGGATTCTATGGCCCGGCCACACCAAAGGCTTTGTCGTTCGGTGCAAAATGAAAACAACCTAAATGAGAGCATTGAGGGATCGGCTAAAAGAGATGAGGAAATTAGCTGGCAGGCCAAAACACTTGAATCATGAATAGTCTAATCCACAGCAAAGCGTTGGTGGTGCCTCACATGTCTGGAGTGGGCTTTTATTCTGCAAATATGACATCAAACATTGCTATAGAAGTACAAAGCTGTGCTACTTAAAGTGTTTAAAAAAAAAACTCTGTGCAGTATATACAATGTACAGACCAGACAGAAGTAGAGCATTATTGAGAAGTGGCAAAAAAAATGAGTGTGGCTTTGCATTTCTATTAACCTCCCGTCAAAGCCAACATATATCTAATTAGATTTAGGTCAGGACTTTGACTAGGCCATTTTATCACATCAACCTGCTTTGATTGAAATCCGTCTGTGTGTCTGTTTAGGATCATTAGAATGCTAAAAGATGAACCTCTGTCCTAGACAGACTCAGGTTATCAGGTTTTCTTCCTAGGTCTTCACATTAATAACACACCAGATTCCCTACTAAGGGAAAAAATATTCTGTGGGAAAGGCCAGATAGCTGTCCTGTTGACAAATTTCCCACCTAAGCTCTGCAGCTCCCCCAGAGCTACCTGCTTCTCCGAAGCATCTATGCATACTGTGCAAGAGCAGAAAAAAACTCAAGGAGAGAAAATAACAGAGAACAGAAGAGAACAGAGTTCTTGCTGACTAGACATTTCATACGTCACAAGAAAAAGAGCACAATCACAGTTGTAACCATGCCCGCTTTACATTTCTGACCAATCACACAATACTTATTGGAAACCACGCAACAAAATTGTTTTGCCCAGGGTATATTTCAGTAACAAGCTGCAAAAACACCATAATGTCACTCTAATGCTTAAGTGCTGCCAGAAGGCAGGTGGCTGCAGGAAATATTTTATTGGTACCAGAGTAAAATGGGGCTAAATACTTATGCACACCACACTTTTTTTTCTATTTGTATAAACCAATGACAGGCCATTTTCTTTTCACCTTGTGATTATGAAATAATTGCATCACATCAATAAAATGTACCACATTTGTGTTTGTCACGCAGTAAACTGGAAAGAAAGGTCATGAATCCATTTGAAAGGCACTGTATGTGCTGTCTCTTCAAAGATGGTTCTATTTTAGATAAACGCACCACATGACTGAGAAAAACAATAAACACCCGGAGGCAGAGAAGTGATCTGCAAATCAAGGTGTGAGAGCCAGACGAGAAAACCAGGAGCAAAAAAAAAAAAAAAGATTCATCAGTCTACATTACAATGACGGCGTACAGGCCAAGTTTTACCGACTCGAACAGTCCAAAACCGATGTTCCCGCCCTTCCCAGCAGGTATGAGTCCCGCTGGGGGCCTGAATGTGATCAGCAGCATCCCCACCACGTCTCCTCATTATTGAGTAAATAGGTTTGGGCATGTCCTCAGTAAACAAAGCCAAGACTGACAGTTAAGGGAGTGAGGGGAGTGGGAGGCAGCCTCGTTCCCAATTAGAGTCGCCTCAGGCAAAACTTTAAAGAGGAGATCAATCCTACAGATCGCTAAACTGATCCTGTCACAGGCTGGGGATATTTAAACCACGGTGCTGAGGAGAGCGGCGCGGGGCAGTTCTCAGTACAGTTTGACTGTGTGTGCTAATGACTTGGGGGTAGGCTCTCTCACCAGGACACACACCCCACAGCGAGGAGGCCATGATTGACGGGTGAAATCGGACCTCAGCTGCAGTTCTCAGCGCAGCGGGGGACAGACGGGGGGAAATAGTGATTTGCGTTTTTTTTTTTAGTATGCAGCCCCCTGCACTAACGGATATTCCCTAATTGTCTCCCCATACTTACCTGTGAGGCCATTTCCCATCACAGATGCAGAATACATTTCAAATTAACCCAGGATGTTTTGATTTTTCTCTTCCTCGTCCGACACCTTTGAAGCAGACTTATTAAAATGTGCCAGCGGGTATCGTTCCTGTCCATCCGCTCAAGTTGGGGGGAAAAAAAAAAAAAAAAAAGTTTGACAAAAATAAAAGCACCAGCATTAGGCGAATGAAGCCGGTGAAATGGAGATGACACCTGGGCTTAACATGACATTCAAGTAAAGCTGCACATACTGAATCTTTGACTACAAGTGAGAAACTGGCATACTCCAACTCCCAGGCACACGTGGGTAATGTGTAATGAGCTACCAAGCTCTGCTGCTGCAGAGGAGCTGAACATTTAAATGAGAGTGTGATGCATTATGTATATCACTGAAATTCCTGTGCAGGAATTAATCATGATCATAAAAGCCAAAGACAAAACAAGGCACTCAAGCCTGTTCCTAAATAGTTGTGATCTAATGCAAAACAAATTCATTTTTCATGCCATTAAAGATAAAGAAAATCTTAAAAGGTTTGGTTGTGCTTGTCTGCTTCTCTTATTGAGAGTCATTGACTTTCAACTTTATTTGCGGATTATTGCAAATCCCCGGTACAAATCATATCATGAAATCATGTAGCTGGGACATTGGATGTGTTCTGCTAATGCTCAAGGAAGATCCCCTGAGGGAGCCATTGAGAGGAGGAGAAGGAGAAGAAAGAGAAGGGAAGGAAAGAAATGGATAGAGTGTGAGGGGAAGGCGAGAGAAACAGAGAGAGGGGGGGGAGGTGAAGAGCAGGTTACAGGATTGGGGAAAGAGGGAAAAGAGAGCGGGAAAAGAAAGGCGGAGAGGAGAGGAGGGGAGGGCGGCAGCAGTCAAGCTGCACTTTATCCTGACAGATCTCCTTTACACACTAATTTCCTTGTTAAAGAAGAGAAAATGGCACTCAATCCGGAGAAATCCTTTTCTCCCGGAGCAGGCCTGTCAGCTGAGGGATGAGTGGATACAAGCGGAGCTTTTCCTCCTCAGGCGAGCTCCCCCTGGCACACAGCGGCAAGGCTACCGCTCATAGCTTAGCTCTCTATCTATAGCCATAATTAATACACCATCAGAATATAATGAGCCATACCATGACACATGAATTCCAGCGGCGGCTGTCAGTGGAAGCCATTTAGCCGCTTGTTTGGAAATTACATGTGAAGTGAATTGATTTTCTGATCATGTCACTTCCGACACAAATATTAGGCAAATTGTGTGCAAACATTTCATGCTCAGCTGCTGCTTCTAAACATTCCCCCATGACAAAACATTAGGCGTCCCTTGTATTCGCCGCTTCTGTGTTGAACTGTGCAAAAG
This sequence comes from Brachyrhaphis roseni, assembly GCA_903066815.1. Classification (NCBI taxonomy): domain Eukaryota; kingdom Metazoa; phylum Chordata; class Actinopteri; order Cyprinodontiformes; family Poeciliidae; genus Brachyrhaphis; species Brachyrhaphis roseni. The sequence goes on from CAEFZY010051929.1 coordinate 25,758, forward strand.
TGTTCCTAGCTCTTGAAATTTGTTGTCCATTTTGTCCTGTCACAACCACAGACTTATATATAAATTATTAAGACTTTTTATGACAAACCAATGCAAAGGAGTGCTATCATGAAAAAGTGGAGAAAAAATTTGTCCTACAAATCTGAGAAGCTGGTGTGCATTCAGGCCGAAGTACATTTTTTTTGTGCTACAAATACAGTCACAAGTCCTTTGTCGTATGTCTCTATCAGCTTTGCATATCTAGAGATGGAGATTTTTTTTTTTGCCAGTTTTTATTTTCAAACTAACTCAAGCTCAGACAAATTGGATAGAGAATGTCTCTGAACACAATCCAGAAAGTTAATGGAGGGCTGGACTAAGACTGGACCATCCTAAAACATGTAAAACACTTTGTTCCTTTAACTCTTATGCAGTGCTAAAAAGGTAAGTCTAGCACCATCCACCAGCATCCCTAGAAGCATTCCCACACCTAATGCAGCCACCACCTTGTTTCATAATTGAAACTGTGTGCTCAGGATGCTGGTTTTCTGCCACATATAGCATTTTGCATATGTGGCAGGCTGAGAATATTCATTTTGGCTTCATCGGACCACAGCGACTTTGTATCATGTGTTTGCTGAGTCCCCACATAAAATGCAGCAAACAGCAGAGCAAACTTTTCATAGTTTTTTTTTTTTTTTTTTTTCTCTTTCCCACTCTTTCGTAAAATCTGAGGAGTGCACAACTGATACTTTTCCTGTCAACAAATTATCCCACCTGAGGATTGGATCTCTGCAGTTCTTCCAAGGTCACCATATGCCTCTCGGCTGCTTTTTGGCTTGCAACGTCTTTCATTCATAATGATAAACCCTGACACCAGGTAGGCGGTTCAGTTCCTCCAGGCAAGGGGCGTTTACTTTGGGAAAAGTTGCGATTGCTTATTGGTCAGCTTCTGACAAACCCACTAGATTGATTGACAGGTGGCATCAAGTCAATTGCATCATATTTCATAATATAGTCAAAGCTTTGATTATTGTTCCATAACCTAGCCTTCTCCATAACTTTATTTCTGACAAGTCTTAGTGTGCTGTTTTTTTCTAACAAGCCTCTGATTCATTCACAGAACTGGATTTATGCTGTGATTAAACTAGACACAGGTCGAATTTCATTTTGAGGGACTGTAGAAGGGGCTCCATAAAAACAATAAAGGCCACACTTTCAAGATTTGTATTTTTTGGAATATTAAGAAATGTGCATTCTTTTGGATTGGTCTATCCAATAAAAATACATTGAAGTTTCTAGCTGTTATGTGACAAAAGCCATGAGTATTTTTTTAGGGCACTGTACCGTGAAAGATAATAAACCCCCCCGTCTTTCTCGAGCACATATTTATCACCGAATTTGTAATTCACCGACGTGTATTAGTTTGGATTCGACAAAAAGGCAGAGAAAAAGAAAAGCCTCTTTTTATTTTAAGCCAGGGGTGTTAGATGTTCGGTCTGGATGTTCTCATCTCCCAAGATTACCATTCGTGGGGTGTGTGTCAAGACTACTTTTGAGAAATCTCGGTAACAATTCAGATGCAATCGATAGGGAGTGACAGTTTATTCTAAGGCTTAGCACCGGCTAAGAAAAGAACGACCGGAGCATCAAGTTTAGAGGAATGAATTTGGTTTGTATTTGATTTTTCCATTAAATTTATCACCACTTTAACTCTTTCCTTTTCCCTTTCTCCTTCTCGCTCCTTCCTTTTCGCTTTCAGGCCCCCCGTCCCTCCTCACTCACATCAACAACAAGGCTGTAAACGGCTGTCCATTTCTCATCTGTGATTCCCATGTCTTCATTTTCGTCCATTTCTGATTGCTTCACACCCTATACCTGCGATGCTTTTAGCGCTCATCTGTGACCTTGTGAGATGATGATGGGGGGCGTGGAAATTATAAAATAAATTTTCAGTGGCAGACTGAGACTGCCCTTTATAACACTTCATCATATCTGCTGCAGACGGAAAAATAGTTGAGAAACATTTTCTTACAAAACCACCTAATGCTGGTTTGGCACAGAATCATATGGTAAATCTATTACCACTTTGTCAAGAGAAACCACTTGAGGTTTCCCGCAGTGTAGCAGCAGGCAAAGTGGGAAATTGTAACCCTGAAAGTGCTGTCTGACTTCTCCTATTAAAGTGTTTTCAAAATCTTCGCCCATTCTTGGATTTAAGGGTCATTGGGAAAGCCAATCAGGAGGGACAGGCCAGTCAGAAATCCAGTGGCGCGAACAGGAAAGGAACCAGCTGATGAAATTCATCCATACTTCTCACTTATGATGACATGATTGATTTTCCCTCAGAGTGCTCAAATGTAGGATTGTCTTCCTAGCACCCCCCATCTCCTCCTCCATCCCCGCCTCAATCTGCCCACCCACCCGCCAGCACCAGCGGCTAATGGATAAAGCCTCTGTCTGTCTCAGGCACTGGCGGAGGGGTTGACGAGTGGAAGAACAACTGCGGCGAATGAAGGGTGAAATCTGAGAGTGCAATTTTCCGTCTGTCAATCTCCCTTCAAGAGAACAAGTTGACCACCAATCAGGGGGAGTCGATTCAGAGGGCCGGCACTTGACGGGCGCGCGCTGAGTGACAGCGTCGTGTCACTACATTAACACAGCAATGAGAGACATAAGAAAGGGATTTTATTTATTTTTTTGTCCCGTCCAGTTAGTTATTCGAATTCTGAGTTTTTGAATTTCTAGGGATACAGTACTGCTTCAACGAATGAACAAACTGACAGGTTAATGTATAACAAAACGCTGTATAATTCATGCCTCTGGATTGGAGAGAATCCTATCATCCACTATAGGTGCTTCAAAATACAACCAATTAAACTTTGCTCAATTATTAAAGGTAGAAAGTACGGGAGAAACATGCCTTAAAAACTCCTGCTTGCAGTCAATTATGATAAAACTTTAATGAGGCTGGATAGAGAGCCATAAAAACTGATAGCCCCTCTGTCATGAATTATATATCCATATCGATTTTGTTTCTTTGCTATAAGAATTGCAGGTAATCGTATGTTACCACATGTAAAGTGCACTTCCCCGGCGAGGATAAATATTAACCATCAAATATATATGAGGTGTGTGTCCATTTATGACCAAGCTCATGTAGAAAATGAAGAGCAGAGATGTCGAGGCAAAGGGCCATTGGGAATGGATGGAGGGTGCCATGTCTGACAGTAAGAGAGACCCTTAGTGCTGCTGCCTTGATATGTTACCTAGTTAGCGTCACAGAGAGAGGAATAAATAGTTCTTTATTATTTGTGGTTGCCATCATGTCTCTCCTAATAGACAGGCTATACTGAGTTTAAACCACATTATCCTCTGCAAGACTATCACAATTACTCTTGAGAGCCGGGTCTGATGTGTGGATAAGGCAGGTCGCCCATGTCTTAATGAACACAAACAATGTGAAATGGAGGAGGAAGCAGTGGGGGGAAAGATAATGGCAGGGGAGGCCTTGTTTTAATAGAGACAGCACTAAGTTGTTTGCTATGATCTATGTGAAGTCTGAGAACGCTGAATCCCCCAATGTTAGTTTGTTGTTATGCTTTTATTTATTTATTTTTTTTGCTTTTCCAGGATCCTAATAACCAATCAATCCACATGCTTTTCTCTGTTACATCCTCTTTAGTGTTTGTCACACTCCCCCTTTTTTTGTTTTTTTACTCCTCACAACGCTAGTGGAGGTTAAAGGGCACCAAACTGGATCACTCTGATGCCCGGCGTGAGTGTTATCCCCTACACAAATGGCTCAGAGCTAGATTAATTGATAAACTGCCGCTTCACTTCATTAGTCAGACAGACCGGGCTTAACGAAGGAACACACAGAGAGTGTCACTCTGAATATGTTAATCATGACCAGCCATTATGGGGGGTTGGAGGGGCTCTTCCTTCAACCTTCTCGTCTCGAGCCCCGCTAAACGACAAGAAGGCACGCGTGCTCAATTTGTCGAGCAAGGTGACAATAGAAAGAAAGAACAGGAGACGGACAGACTCATGGCTTGGTCCTGGTGTTATTGAATATAAATATATAATAACCATGTAAAAAATGCATCATTTGGCCTTTTCACAAAGGCGGTTGTAATATTGCGCTAGGTGAGCACTGTACTTGACGTACACACTGGAGGTGAGGGTGTCAAGGGAGAGCTCGCAGGAAAGAGAGAGAGAGACAGAGAGAGAGCGAGAAGGGTTGGTTTTATTGTTGCCCAGCCCTTCCGCTTAAGTGCACATGGCTGGGAGGAAGCCGGGACCTCCAGCTCTGACCTCTGCGCATGTATATTTAATAGGCCATCAGTTGGCCGGGGCAGCGCTCTGATCAGGATTCAGAGAGGGGCTTTGAACACCCCTGTGTATTCCTGAGCGTGCAGCCTCAAGCTGCTCTCCCCAGCTGTGTCAATCCGACAGCACTGTTACAGGCACCCAGACAAGGCGCTGGGCACTCCACTGCTACTGCCTAATGACTACAGAAAAAAAAAAAAAAAAGAGAGAGAAACAAAACAAACATAAAAACAATAACATTTGGCATATGGAGCTCTGCTACCATCTAATGAGTGGGTTTAACAACTGAAATACAACACAGGGCTGATGTATCGTCAGGGCGCCTTGGATGAGCTTGGATTACATCAGCTATGCTATACGATGCCATGTTCACTTTAATAATAACAAAAAGGCAATCTCACGGTGACTGCTCCACACGCGCAGGTAACGATCGCGGGGAACAAGACGGCAAACAGAGAAGTGTCACTCGTGTGTCTTCTCCTTTTAACAAGGTATCACTACTCTTTGAATCAAACGGGCCCGGCGCGTGCACGTGCATGTAAGTGTGCGTGCGCGTGAGGGCAGCTTAACGAGGCTGGTTCATTTGACAGGCAATTAGTTTGCGGAGCTGCTATTGACAGCCCCTGCGCTTGTGTTTGTTCAACAGCTCTGGGTGAGTTCCACGCTCCCTGGGCTACGTGACAAAGCACCTCCGACAGGGAGCTCCTGATCTCCACCGAGGCTCGGAGGCTCGCGCTGTGAGGAGGAGGGGGCGCGCGGGGTGGAAATGTGACAGCCCTTGCAGAGAGAAGAGAGGAGGAAAAGTGGGGGGAAAAGAAAGAGGGAGAAGATACAAAACCCACAAGGGTCTATTAGGGGGGTTGTTGCAAGTTAATGTAGCTACAACGCACATTTTCTGTGTCGTATTTTGAAAAGGACCCGAGCGATGATGTTGTCATTTGTTGTTTGATTGCAGGGATTGCGGAGGGTAATCTTGGGAGACACACAGGCACAAAAAAAAAAATGCAGAAAGAGAGAAGACGAGGAGGTGGTGGTGGGGAGGGAAGGAGGGCTGGAGGCAGATAGAGGAGAGGGAAAATATAACAAGATCCAAACACTCTTTTATCCTCGAAAATCCCATATTCTAATGCACGGGCCCATCCCTCTTTTAGTTGCAACCGTTTTGTTTGTAAAGCCCAAGCTTCCAATCAATATCATTATTTTCACAGAGGATCGAAGTGCCTTCACCGAGTTAATGGGGGATTGAGGTGGTAAACGTTTACCCTCTCACTGTCAGCAGAGCAGTGGTCCATAGTGGGCCCAGATGACAGCGCTGGCCCCCACTGTGGACACACTGTGTGGAGATGTCCTGTGGGTAGACAGGCTGCATGGACTGTCAACCGCCTGCCATGCCTTAGATGGCCGAACATATCAGCCACTTGAGTTAGAGCAGCAGGATGGGCTCTGACTTCTGCTAAAGCTAACAGAAACAAAACAAGCTGGGCTGGCAGCTCCAATGTTGCTCTGCTTTATTTCCTTGTTACAAGGAAAACTTTAAAATACACGTTGTGTGACCGAATTTACTTGTTTTTGCGATATTTTTCTGTGCCATTTACAGACACTTATTGGGATGTCCAGAAGAATTCATACAAATTGTTGAAAGTTTTTTGACACATGTGACATTACAGTGTATCTTGTTGAGATAAACCAACATAAGCATCTAACTGTGATGTGAAAAGAAATATATTGTCTTTTACTAACGGAAATCGGTGAAAATGTAGTTTTAGGATGAATTTGCACAGTATTTAATTTGTCTGAGTCTACACTGTTCAACCTCCTTTCACTACGATCACAGTTGCAAGTCTTTTGACGTATGTTTTGGGTTTTAACACACCATTTCTCAGTGAAGGAGGTCAGTCAGTCAGATTGGGTTTATAGCATCTCAGAACATCTCATCTCGAATCTTACCACATACTCTAAATTGAATTTAGGTTTGAATTTTGATTTGGGAATTACAATGCATGCTAAATTCAGAACTGCCACAGATTCTCCATCCCCCGCTTTAAACCTCTGCAGCTCCTCCAAAGTTAACATGCGTCGCTTAGCGTCTTGGCAGTTGTGTAATAATTTTTCTATTTTTGGACGATGGATTAAGAAGTCTTACATTACATAGTTTTTTTTTATTTGTTCTACTCTAAAATACTCTTCAGACTTTTATTCAACTTTATTTACTAATTATATGACTTTTTTTAAACCAACTGGTTGCACTGAATTTTATTTAAGGCTATTAAAATAAGGGGGTGAATGAAAATGGGCACCAAATTTTTCAGATTTTTGTCTGTAAAAACTCACTGACGTTTGTGGTTGTAATGTGACAAAACACTTTCTCAAAGTATTGAAAGTGCAATATCAAATAACACGATGCATTACCACATCTCTGACAACAGATCAGCTGGTTTGTCGGATTCTCGAGAAATGGAGTCTAATCTGCAGCTGGCCACGGCCTTGCACATTCTCCTGTATAGCAGCATATGCTAAATGGCTCTTCAAGCGCGCAGATGCATTGCTGTAAAATACTTCTCGTGTCTGCGTATCTGCATCTCCCAGATGGGTCCCAAGCTGTGCCAAACTGCATCTCATCAACAGCTATGAACTATGGCATCACATGACCACGGGAGATATGTGAGGTCCCATTCTGTCTTGCCTTGGCACGACGTGGTCAGGCGATGCATCATCACAGAGCTGCCACTCCGTCAGGAGGGAAGTGGATGGGGGGGGGGAAGAGCGAGAAAAAGTACTTTTTTGACCAAAATGGAGAAATTTTCATTCACTAGATATCAGAGACGAGTGAGGCAATTGTTTTTTTCACAACTTAAGCTGATCCGTCTTTGCATGAGGGTGTGACAGGGTAGCGAGATTTCATGGGATATTGCCACATGATTCATTGAGTTTTCAGTTTCCGCCCTGTTTTAATCGCTAACGGGGGCCGAGCCAAAAAATCTCAGAGGATTCCGAAGAGTTCTCTTCTCCTCCGTTCAACAGAATGGAATTTGGGTCTGCAAGTGCCTCACGTCATTCGAGGCGTCCTTCACAGTTTCAGGGGCCCTAATTCAAACCACATGGAGGCCAGCGTCCGGTTACGGACCTCTGCAGGAGGAAAAAAGAAAAAAAAAAGAAAAGAAAAAGTGGACACATTCCCATTGGCTGCTCTGGGACAGGAAATGGGGTGTCTTGATGGAAAAAAGATAACAAACACATCTTAAGTAGGAGTCACAACATTGCCAAAGCGCACACACTTTCACATGCATAAATATACATACACATGTGCATACATGAGGACATGTGCAAATATACACGGACGAACACAAATATACACACAAACTGTGAAACAAACGCTTATGGGCCAGCAAAAGCTGTTTGCTTGACATGATGGAAGAATGAGCAGCAGGCTCTGGAATATTGCTCCTATTCTTCATTGACAAGCATATATATATTTTTTCGCTGTTCCCAACTGACTTTGCAGCGCTGAACTCCATTTATGAATTATCTGACATATTTCCTGCTATTTTTTTGACAGGAGTACTCAGAGGAAATTTCAAGGCACCTTTCTCCTGACAAGTAGAAATATCAATATTTGAATAAATTGCAGATTTGGATCTCTTCACATGGATGCTCTCCAGAAAGGTGTGTGCGTGCGTGTGTGTGTGTGTGAGTGAAGGGAATGGGAAGGGGTTTGTTTCATTCTGTTACCACGGTCTTATCCCCCTGAGCCCGCAGGCAGAAATCTGTATGCAGCATTTCATTAGGAAAGAGCTCAACTGAGTGACATGTGAAGCACACCTCACCGTCGACCTGATGAAGTTTACTTCTCTCAGACGACAAAAAGCCACTTTGTAGACTAGCCCTTTTTTCCACAGAGGGAAGAGAGGAAGAAGAGGGGGGGCGATGGCAGAGCACCAATAAAAGAATCATGAATGTTGTTTCACGGAATGACAGGCCTATCTTTACACAAATATTTTTCTTAGAGAAAAATGTACGCTGCAGAGCTTTTTTCCTCTGCCTTTTAAAGCAGATTTGACTTGATAGAACTGACAGTGTTGGAAATATGATCACCTAAATTCTAAGCCGTGTAGAAAACAGCTGACAAGAGGCACAAAAAGGGGAGAACAGAAACAGATTGTTCTTATCTCACAGAAGTGGCAAGTTTTTGTTTTTTTATGTGAAGAGAGGCAGCATTTCGCCCGCCGAACTAAATAATTTACAAACAAATACACCATTGTCCTACAACCTTGATAAATACACCATCTGTGCATCGGAGGTCAATGTCAAGCATCCATAACACTCAGCGCTGTCGTCTTAAAGCTGCCGGTGTTACGTATGAGAGACTTTGGCCTATCTGTCTCACTCTGTTTAGCTGTAGTAGCTGCCATGCTGTCTGCATGTCTGCTGCTGCCGCTGATAGATCATTCTCCTCGAGCCGACCCCCCCCCCAACTCCTCTCCGCAAACCATCGTCGTTTCGGCAAGGCTGAGAAATGGATTAGCCGTGTGAGGGTGCTCAGGTACCGTGAGGGCCGCGACCCGGTGACCCCCCGGAGACGACCTTCCTGACTGGAACGTCATACTTTCTCCCTCTCCGACGGAAAACAAAAACAAATCTTATCTTTCACCTCAGCAGCTCAGCGACAAGAAAGACGGAAAAGCCCTCTATCAAGGTGGAGCTTTGACAATCATCTGTCCACATGACCTGCGATTTCTCCGACAGGGTCTGCTTGACACTTGCGACGGAGAGGTGAACGCGAGCAGGTTGTCCATCCTCCGCCTCGCCTGCCCTTATCTCCTCTCCCCTCCATCTCTCCTGTCCCTCTGCCGTGTGTGCACAACTTAATAAGCAAGCAAGGGGTAGATTCCCATTATGGAAGCCCTGGAAAATGGCCCGGACATTACCCCCTCAACCCCCCCTTTCCCGATATCTGGGATCTCCATCTGGAGAGCAGCGCACCCTCTCTCTCACTCACTGCCCCCCTTGTCCAATCTTAGTGTGTGTTCTGGTGAGCCCACAGTGCGGAGATGGCTTTCACTCTCCACTGGTTACAATGAGATTGGCCCACCAGGTTGACTCTATTCGAATCGACAACCCATTTCAATAACGTAACAAAACAAAACAGAGTGGTCATGCTGAATAAAACATTTTTGAAGAACTGCGTAGATGAGATTTTAAACAGCGAAAAATGGGGAAGTGTTTTGCTCATTTATGCCAAAGCACCTATTTGCCTAGACATAAACGTCTCACCTAGTGATTCAGGTGCTGTCCACATTAATACAAATACTTTGAGATACTTTGCGATTTTCAGCTGCATCCACATAGCTGTCCACACTCAAAATAAGCTGTTTGTGACAAAACAGATTTCCAAAAGCACTTTTCAAAGTGGAGCCTTTTAACAACTCTGATGCAACAGCTTGTGGACAGAGGGTAAATGATGACAAGGAAAACATGATCTATAACTGATTTAAGAGACTCTCTAGCCTAGCACTGCTTTCGGCATCCTCATTTTATTCATCTTTTTATTTTTTTGTAGGTCATATCATTGTTATCACCACCTGCTGGAGCAGCACAGGTAGTGAATTGCATTGTATGGTAAGTGTGGACTCCGATTAGTTTAAAAATGAATGGTGGTGTATCTAAGTGGATTGGCAATCTGGATTCTTAAAAAGTGGATCCCCAATGCTGATATCCAGACTAAGGACTACGCTTAGAATATAACAAAGCTCTTTTTCTACAAATATGTCTTGCTTTACAGTGACTCTGTTTGTACTAAACTGCAAGCTGAAGTTAATGACTGATAGTTAGGAGTGTAAAGTGTTGAAGAAAACAAGCACTGCAGCTGTCATGGCCAGTCTTTTGCCCTGCGCTGCTTTAGCCACATTTAGCATCTCAGAAAGTCACCTAATTAAAACAATCCTACACGTAATGTTTATGGATGCTGTTAGAGAGAGAAAACGCAATGGAAGTGACACAGAAAACAATCTAAGTAGTTGAAAACAGATGAACTTTCTTACATCAGATTAGAGGATTTGGAGGTTTACCAATGACTGCTTCACACATGCGTAGTTTACTCACACCTTAGAAGTGTGAAAATTTCCTGCTCTATCTGCAGCTGGGAGGTACTTCTGTTCATTGAGAAGAGTACAGATGATGCAAGCCTTGTCAGAAGTTACAAAAGTCTTCAGTAACACCAAAGAAATATTGATAGATTTGTCAATTGTTGCTGCTTTTTGAAAAAATAGATGGTGGAAGTTTCTAATTACTAGCTCAATATAGCAACAGAGTCACTGGTCTTCTTTTTGAAGTTGTTAACGACATTATTGCCACCTGCTGCCGTGGAGTAAGTATCACATTACCGTTGCAGGAGTTCGAGAGACAATGTTGATAGAGCTTCTTTTTTTTTTTCTCAAAAAATTTATAGTTTACCCATGTAAGAAAATTTCCAAAGTTGTGTGGCTGGGGTTTTAATAATTGAGTGCAATTTAGTCAGTTCCCCAATAACGTGAACTGTATGGCTGCATAAGTACTCCCAAGGCAGGTAGGGCTGCTTCATAACTAGAGTATGTGATTAAGAGACTAATAAAGTTTACACTGAGGTCAGCAAGGCAATAATCCCTAGCTTTATTAGTAAAAACAAAGCCCACGGCTTACTCGATGCACCTCATCACATCTGAGTGCCTTACGCACGTGCATAAGGTCCGAACATAATATGGTGTGACTTAAACCATGCAATGGGAAGAGAAAATAAATATGCGAGGAGCAGCAGGGGTGGACCGGGCCAGGCCTCTGCGGACCTATGTCATCACTCCCTCTAGCCTCGGCTGCACTCCCCACCCGAGCGAAGGGCTCAGTGATTACGGAGGCTCAACTTCCCTCTAAGAAAGCAAACCGGAGCTGCAGTCCAAACAAGGCCGAGCCGGCAGCAAGGGAGCGCAGCTACACCAGGCAGCTCGGGTTTACCGTCGCCTCCGACCTGGCTGGCCCCTGGGCTTGCATTAGGCCCCCCCAACCCTGACTCTCTAGGACAAACAAACAAGCGCCACTTACACAGTCAGGGACGAGCGGTGAGGCAGGGAGAGCTGATGCCACCAGCGCTGTGTAGAGGGGAACTTGACCCAATTGGATTTGCTTTATCACCCCATATAATGACTCCCAGACCAGCCTGTTACAGTTGTTGGAAAAAAAAAAATAAATAAATAACTGAAAGATTACAAAAAAATTCTGCTTGCCTGCCATTCTGAGTTTTGCCCAAAATGGGCAGCTCCCCCCAAAACAGATGGGGAGGCATCTCAAAAATGTTCTCTGCCTCTGGGGACATGTGGTTTTCCCCATCATTATATAACTGTAAACTCCTGGATGTCAGAGATTGGGGATAATAACTTTCAGATGTTGGCAGCCTGAGCCAATGCTGGGACCTGCTGGATGGGAACAGTTATTTGGCAGGGGAGAGGAAGTCCGAAAGATTAGGACTAAGATGTGACAGGGAGGAAAGTGGATCTGGCCGGAGCTCACTGGGTCGCCTTGGCCTGTTCCAGCGTGTTCAGCATTGTACTGGGCCCTAATCGAGAACGTGTGGGAGGCTTGGACCAAGATTATGTGTCTGTGTGTGTCTGTGTGTGAGTGTGTGTGAGAAATGAATTAATATCAAAACCACAGGAAATCATGTCATTGTGTTAACACGCTGAAATCAAGCTAAAGTGATCCACCAATTTTAGCATTCCATTTCAGCTCTCCAATAGATTTGATGTGACAGTTTTAGCGCTTGCAGACTGCAGTGCAGATGTGCCGCTAATTCAGAAACAGACACACCTCTTTCAGTAAACGGGTCCTTATAGAAATATCATCCTGTAAAACCATTTTTATAGGTTTGTCTTACATTGCAGGAGAGGATCATTGCAGGGGTTGCGGGGTTACCAGAGTGGTTAAGGTTTGGTCACATAAACTCTTGCTCCTCAAATGAAATAAAACAGATCCTCATATATATATATTTTTTTTTCATATATAAATTCCAGCTGGACAGTGCAGGTCCTGTTTTTCTTCTTTTTGCATTTTTCCCCCCTCTCTCTTTTGCTTTAAAGTATCGATTGCAGTGCTGAACAAGCAGAGGAGTGTTTTTTATTGTAAATCAATACTGATCGATCCGCAGCCTGGGTGTTGAATATGGATCAATATCACACCAGGCTGTGGAGGAGATCTGATTTCAATTGGCGAGAGAAGCCCGCAGCAGGTTTCCATCAAGCGGTAATTCAAGACATGGGAACATAAGTCAGATGGATTGATATAGACTAGCCAGGACCTTTCTTGCCACTGAACCAGCACAAGGAAATTTCTGTCATATATCATTAACGCACTTGGGGCTGGCTGTAAAAAAAAAAAAAAAAAAAAAAAAATGGGGGGAGGGGTTTGAAGAGGTGGGGGCAGTCGGGTACCTTGCTGACCCTCAATAAGGAGCGTTGGTCACACATTGAATAAACACTCCATTATTAGTGGGGTTTTCATTAAGGAAGTGCTGAATGGAATGAGGAAAAAAGCTCAACTATTGCAGTTTGGTCATGTTCTGGAACTGATTATGCAGAGGTCAACTTGAGATTCATACTGTAAGCTGTTATTAATTTACTGAACAAATGTCCTGGAGAACAAAAAAAAAAAAAACTGGCAAATGCTGACATATTTCTTCTACACTTAACATATGGTCTGATCTTTATTAAAGCTGCACATTTGTTTAATTTTAACAGAGCAACAAGATACGTTACATGATTTAACTGTGCACATGTGGCGCTTAAGTGCATTGAGCATGTAAAAAAAAAAAAGAAAAGAAAAAAAAAGCTGGTCACCTGGTTCATTCATCACTTGTTTGTGATGCTTGAAGAGAGGGGCCGCCGTTCCAAACGACAGCATTGTAAAACAATAAAAACAGAGCTATACTTAGAAATAACTTGTCACTTTTAATAAATGACACTGGTTCAGGGCTCCTTCTCTGGGGCCTTCTCCTCCGATACATCCCAGGCACCCCTGGGGGCCAACGGAGCAGCCAGCAGACCAGCTCGTTTCCCCGAAGGTAACTGATGACCCTCTCCCCGAATCTCCCCGCCATCGCCACCCCCCATTTTTTGTCCTGTGACCTCACACCAGCGGGAGCAGGACCATGTCCGATGAAATCTTCAGGACTGCTTCCCATCCTAATCTCGTCCGTGTCACGCGACAAATTGCTACATTCAGAAAATGGAAATAGATTGAGGTGAAGACGGAGGGAGGGAATAGCAGAGGTGGGAAATACAGGAAGAAAAAAAGAAAAGGGGGTGGAAAGGAAGGGCAAAGGAGGGGAAGAGTGTGCATCGACAACCAGTCCCCTAAGAAAAATACTGGAGGAACGAACGACTCGGGAGATCCCAACATGGAATCACATCTCAGCGAACATATTGATCTGATTTACTAAACCTTCGCTTCTAATGTGAAACAAATGGCATGGGCGTGAACTGGTACTTAACCATAAAACCCCAGCATTACTCCGTCTCCCGATGAAATACCACATATATCCCTCGCCGGGGCCTAATGTGCTGTTTTACGGCCAGATATGACTGAGGTTGACCCAACAGTTTGTTTGACAATTAGGGGAAACCTAATAAGGGTTGAATGAGAAGGGAGAACACGCCAAGAGAAAGAAAACGGACACTTTTTGCAAAAGGAAAAACATAGGTTTGAGTGAACCAAATTGGTTCACAGAATTTGACAAAAAAAAAAAAAAGAAACTACCGCGTGGAAAAACAAAACACCTTCAAAACCGCAATAAAGCTGAATTAGAAAGGAGTGCTGCTAAGTACTTGTTTTGTTTATCTCATTAGAGCTTTCACCGGGGATTGGCAATATGGACTGAAATATTATCAAAATAATCAGGGCACTATTATTATTACAGTAAAAAGGATTTGGAATCCTATTTTTCAATTCATCAGCCTTTTTGACATTAAACTTGTCACTGCATACAAAGTTCCACAAACACAAATATTGATCTAACAATAAAACTTACCCTTTATCAAAAAAGCTACACAAGCAGCACACTATTTACATGAACTAGTGCCGAATATTGATACTTATTGTTGCTCCAACGGATTATGCAGTGGAAGGATTTGAAAAAGATTGCCAGATGGGGTTCCCTTACATTGTTAGGGTGGAACACCGAAATCCAAAAGCTATTACAGAATTTCAGGAGTTTCATTATGGCACAGAAAAAATTGCCTCCTCCATAAAGTGCGTACCTACACACCAACTATCAGGTGATATGTGTTAAAACTTCTTTTTTTTGTTGTTTTCTATCCCTGCAAATTGTAGCTCATTACTTTAAAATACAGCAAGCCTCCTACATTTTGGCGTAAAATAATTGTGGTATCATTTGAGGGCATTCAATATAAATACTATAAAGAACAGAAAAGAGAGCATTTAGATCTAAATCTTGTCTTCTATTTTATGTATTGACAAATATAATTTATAGAGGTAGCCACTGCTCCCCTTTAAGCCCCTCTGGACACTCCCTCAGGGCGTCACTGGTAAAAAGTCATAACTCCGACCATACTTTCAGTTCGTAGGGTTTGCAAACAATAGTTACCTTTTTGTTCGGTGTTAGCTTAGTTGTATCCCAATATTTTAACACTGTTTTAATAAAGTTTATTTTTTAAATCTATACCAGTAAACAATCCCTGTTTTTATAGATTGATTTTTTTACTCATGGATTTTTTGGGGGGGCGAGATTTAAAATGCACAAACAGCATAGAAATAAAAATGAAAACTTTTACCAACATATATAAAACATAACACAAAATAACAAATAATCTCTCTAAAGCCTTTTTCATTCCTCTTCAGAATATATGTGTGTGTGTGTGTGTGTGTGTGTGCGTGTGCATGTCTCTCTGTGTGTGTACACAAGGTCCAGTGTTGCTTTTGGCCCAGCATTCATCTCATCACCCCAGCTCTGGCCTTGTTTCTGTCAGCATTGAACCAGGGGAGTAAAAGAGTGGAGGAGAAGGAAAGGAAGAGAAGGAAAGAGGGGAAGAGAAACGGGGGTTGAAGGAGGAGGGGTTGTCTCCATGGACAGATGGACTGCTCTTTCTCAACACATGTGGAACCATGTTTCGTCTTTCACTGCCGTCAAGCTGGAGCCGAATCCGTCGCTCTGTTGGCCCGCGCCAATCTTTCGTATTGCACACCTCTCTCTTTAGCACAGCACACACACTCACTCACACATGCACACAGAGCACACAAACATCTCCGTCTTTCTCTCTGCACACATGTTAAAGTCATCACCCCTGCTCAGCGCTAGTAAAACACAACACCCCCGGCTTCTCTGCTGTTGTCAAGTCTTGCCATTAGCTGATGCCACTGGGGAATGCTACCCCAGTGAGGTGGGCGTCCCGCGGGAGCATCAGGCACCACGTTACATTCAGCCGCCACTCATGTGAACCCAAACATGTGAGCATAATTTGGAAAATATCATTTATACTGTGCGTCGTCGTACGTGTCTTGACATTTACAAACTGCGATAAAAACCGACACGAGGGGAGGAGGGAATAGGGGGAACAGGGCGAGAATAATTTGAGGTAATGTTTTGCTTAGTGAACAAGTATTACCCAATCCTGGATGGTTGGGAGCGCTGGGAAGGAAGGTTTCTGGCTCCTTTAGGGGCTGCGCAGAGGGTCTGGGTTTCATTTTTCGGCAAGTGCAAGCCAAAGGAGAGCTGCCAAAGTACAGCTTTCGCTCTCAACACTTCCTGCTCTTCCTGCTCTGGACCCCGGCAGGAGACAGGCTTCATTCAAACACCACGCCGGCTTAAAGCAGGGGTGGCCGGCTTGTGCTCCCATTTCTCAACCCACATCTGTCTCAGGAATGATGCCAAACACGTCCATAAATACAACGTCAACTTGAATGTGTTGTTAAGTCGCAAGTAATTAGGTGTTCGCAGGTGTTTGCATGCGTGCAGAAATATAATAAGAGGGCACTTCCTATACATGTTAACAGCTTTAATGGCTAAACCATAAGTGAAGCACTGCAACTCAAGTGCTGCAACTTAAAGGTGCAATGCAAAATAAAAATAAAAAAGTAATCAGAATAAAATAAAGACCCTCAGCATCATTTTCATTAAGGATGCTTGGAGTACCATGGCAGATTAACACTACCTACTGACTGCCATCTTAATTGCCCCTGTGCAGACGCAGTGAAAACATGTCATTTAGGTACTTCATAAACACACTTCTTTTTCTCAGGTTATCAAGGCAGCTGCACAGTGAAAACACCCTCCGTTTTTTTTTTTTTTCTCCCTCAATGCTGATGTGCAATTAAAATGGTTTTAGAAATCCTCTTTGACAGTCCGGAGCTTAGCCAAAAATGTAAATGACATTAAAGGAGACAATGAATTTAATTTTGTTTAATGTCCCCTTTCGCTGATTCTCATTTACATCGCATTTCCACATAAAGGGCTGACCTTATAAATACTGGCATTTGTTCAGCTTTCGGAGGTAATCACGGCTCTGCAAAAACCAGATGGGAGCGCACAAATTTCCACGATTTGTTTCTTAGGAGGCCGCTCGCGAGACGTTCTGAGGCTTGCGGTCCCCCCTTTTGTTTCTGGTAAACAACTTGACAACAAGTCAAGTGCACTCTGGGAAATGACCTCGTAGGTGTTCCCACAAATGAACGATAACGCAAAGTCGTTTAGAAAATACAGGCTGCCTAATGAGGGACATAACAGAAAGCTAAGCAAAATTTACATTAGGCCAAAATTTAATTGCATTAACACACAAACAGGTGCAGCGAGGCCCTTTTATAAATGAGCTAAATGAATAAAAGCCTCCCACCGCACAGCCATGTGTGCTGACCGAAAAAAAAAAAGAGACTAGGGGGGTAAAAATAAGGGGAAAAAACAAGTCAATGTCATGAATTATTCAGTGGCTGGGCTGCACTCCAAAGGTCAGCGCTCTTTGACCTTTGTGACAGGAAGTGAAATGGAGTGCTGTGGCCGATGGAAAAAATGAAGCTGACATGTTTAGCTCTCTTCCAAAAACTGTTTGCGAATGGCAATGAAAATTGAGACAGGATGTCCAACCTCACGAAGATACAATAAAACCAGAATTCACACACTGTCCGTCTGATTTCTGCCATTAAAAAAAAAAAATAAAACAAAAATCCCAATTTTCCCAGGCTAAAGGTGACCTTTGAAACCAGACAGTCAGAATGACTCATTTTCTCTCATCTTTCAACAACATGTGCCGCCTTATTACAAAATCCATGCGTAGAGCCGGGCCAACGTATGTAATCTTTCACACAAGAGAAGACAAAGTCAATATGCAGAAGAGTGAAGACAGATAGATCCCAGACCAGAGAAGTCGTCGTAAATTAAGTTATGTTTGGGATATATGCTGCGTGCACTGTAAATGGGGGGGAGAAAAACATCTAATCAGATATTGGGTACCTCATCACTATAACTCTCAAGATTTAAATTACAGACTAAATAAACCTGCTCCCCCAGTTACTTTAAAGCATCATTAACTTATAAAAGTGACATCTGCAGCTCTGCCAGATTTATGCAAACTGGAAGGGGATGCGGCCATAGCAACATCGCAACAATTAGTCTCTAGATGAATCTAATTCTCGCACCAACTGGCTTTGAATTTCTTTCATTTTTTTCACTGTTTATGTTTGAAAAACACATTCATATTACTGACTGACAACAAGTCATGGTAAATACAAAGAGAGGAGAGGCTGGGATAAAGGAATAATATGTATTTAAAAAATTGTAATTTCTAAATTGCATAAATTTGTCTGTCATATCATTCCTACAGTTTAAGGGCCTTTTAATTAACTGGCTGTATAGTGTATAGAGTACCGCAAGTAATCTTTTTGCCCTATCTGTTGCTGCACACTGCTGGTCAGCTAGCCAATAGAATGGCTGCTACCTTTTTTTTTTCTTTTCTACAAGAAACACAAATTTGGCTGGTGGGGAAAAAAACCCAAAATATTTCTAGTCTCTGAAAATAAGTAAAGTAGAGGTGTGGAAACTAAAAGAGCCCCACCTATCAACCTATTAGTGTAACACAATTTTAAAGGGCAGGTTTCTGCTTTTACTGACTAAGGAATTAGCCTCAGTAATTGACCAGATAATAGAAGCTTTCATATTATTACCAACAAAATTATAATATTCAGGCCATTTAAATGCGTCATACTCAAAATTACTATAAATGAATGCTATCGAAACATTACCATAACTGTAATAAACAATACAATCTTATTTTAGTAGTATGAATAATGCTCCAGTTTTAAATTAAAGCACTCAGATACAGTTTTCTATTTTTTGTGGCGCTTGTACACACCGTGAGATCCTCATGCCGGCCCCATGCCTGATATAAAACAACAAGAATTAATCAAAAATAGGACTTTTCTTCATCCAAAACCAAATATGAATAATGCAAGGGCATCTAGTGTAATTGCTGAAATATTTAAAGCCCAAGTAGAGCTGAAACTTTGTGACAGCTGTTGGGCCAATATCTAACCAACATTTTTTTTTTCTTTTTTTTTTTTCTTTTTTTAAGAGAATCCTTCCTCTTCAGAAATCTGAGTGAAAATCTGTATCAAAACTCCAAGAGAAAATAGGGTAAACAGATGTCTGGCTTGACCGCAGGAAAATAGGACACATTTGGAATGATAAGTTTCCCAAACTCCGTTGGATATGCCAGATCCATGGGAACGCCAGTTAATGTCTTGCTAGATGCCAGCTAGCTGTGTGCGCTTTCCCCCCTCGTACCATCTGGGAAAATGTTACAGAGAGTGAAAGCCATCAATGATTCACTCCAAATCTGTTTCTTAAGGTTCAGCCATGCTACTGTTTCTCAACGAAATGTGGCAGAGCTCGCTGGGCTTTTTCTTTCTCTCTCTCTCTCTCTTTCTTTCTTTCTTTCTTTTTGTTTTCTTTTTTCTCTCATGCTGTAATTCTAGACAGATGAGACATGCTTGATTCAATAATCAAACCTCTCCTCTAGGTTTATGTCACTCAGCTATGTTCTACTCAATTGGAAATAATCAGTTTCTGCCAGCAGCGACCACAGCACAGGTGCCTCTAATGATGTGTATGGGAAAATGACAGATGTAACAGAAATGGCTGTAAAACATGGGGGCTTAAACTAAAAGCTTAACCATATGCACTGCAGGAAGAGTCAAGTAACTGCACTAAATAATCGTACAGTAAGTAAGCGCGCTCGGTGCTCCGGTCATGTCCGTAACTCTTGCTAAACTCTGCAAACTTTCACAGGCGCCCCTCTCTCCGCGAGCTTTTCCCCCCTCAGTCACTGGGAACCTGCGTGGGTCTGTTAGGGTGAGCTGACGGGCTCATAGTTACGACATGCAGACAATGGGAGGGTCTAATGAGGAACATATGCTTTTGTGTTTCAACAGAGCTGTTCATTGTGCAAGGAAAGGGATACTCTGCTCCTATTCAGAGTCGTCACAATGAAAATCCGAGCCCTCCCTGAGCTGGTTGAGCTTACAATATCCATCCGCTTCTCTCTCTTTTTTTTTTTTACCACCCCTTTTTTTCCCACCCCTTCTTCTTGACTTTAATTCTACTTGCTTTCATTTTGCTTATTGTACTTAAGTTACACGCTTTTGTCCGATCAGAATGAGGGACAATGGTGTGCGAAACTTTAAACAGTAGCAACGACACAAAGCAAACATGAAAGGACCGGAAATCCTGCAAAAAGTTGACATTTGTTATTTAGTCTAATCTTTTTATAACTCCACCTGACTAATAAATGCAGCTTTTCAGTCTGGTATACATCCACTGAGCCTGCCTCAAAGAATATATATGTATATTTGGCATAGGCCAAAAGAGAGATTTCAAAGTAAAATGTACGTATATGTAAATTTTTCTAAAATCTGAAAACCCACTTTTACACCTATTACTGCTGAAATAATACAAATTATTTTGAATTCTAGCTCTACTAATGCTGTGCATAACATCCATTAACTATAGTTTTTAACAATTGAATCTTTTTTCTATGCAGTGTTTTTTTCTTGTTAGCCAGGGAAAAGCGTAGTAAGCTTATTTCAGCCAGCTGACCAGAAGTGTGTAGCAATAATTGTAGAGGTTATGCAGTACTGAGTTACTCAATGCATAACATAGCAGAAAATAAGCACTTTCTCTGTCATCTCACTAAGAGAATTTGTAGAAAAAATATGACAAAAAATGTTTGACAAAATTATCAACACCCCTGCCAGATCAGACTGATCTGAATCTAACAAATGTTCCAGTTTTTGTTTAAAACAATTTAATAAACGTGAGTAAAAATTATTTTAAACCTGCCGTAGTCATTAGATATGAGTTTCTCAAAATATAAAGTGGCGCCTGCAAATTGTTTTGAAATCAGCATCTCTATGTGAAAGCCAATCGAGTCAACAAAAGAAGGACACATCATTGTACTGCGGCACTGACTGGGTGATCACCTCAACTCAACATCAGTAGGAAAACTTATGGAGCGCATGCCAAGATATGTAAAAGCTGTGATTGAAAATCTTGATTTTCCAGCAAATACTGATGCTTGAACGCTTCCTAAGTTAAAACATCAGGAACATGTTATTTCAAAGTCAATGGTTTCTTTCCCTTAGTTTATTTTAACATTTTCTCTTACTGCAAATAAAAGCTCGTAACGACAATATCGTTGCGTGAAATTTCGGAGGAACATTGTTTTATGTTTGTAGGATTAAAACAAATGTTTGCACTATTCAAACTCAGAGCTACAGTCAGATCACAAGAACTTTGAATTGTACAGGGGTCTCCTAATTTTTTTTTTTCTCCCAAGCTGTATAAAAATATGACAGTCAACCGGAGCAGTAGTTTAAACAACACATAGAAAATGTTCATGCACGCCTGCAGAGAGCTTGTCTCTTGCTGCACTTGTGTCTCCATCCGAGTGTGTGTGTGCTGACATGCATTTGTGTCTGTGTGAGTTTGGGGTTCAGACAGCAGTAGCCCTGGTAATCCATCCAGGCTCCCAGGGCAGCCGGCTCCCTACTTCCTGATGCATGAGAAGCCGCTGGAGTGGAGTGGCAGCAACAACTGCTCAGCCCTATTTGATTACTAATAAGAGAGTTGTCCCCTCTGTCAGATACCAGGCATTCTCCGCTAAGCAAACAGTGATTCCGGCTAGTCAAACATTAGCATTGCTGCCTCCCTCACTACGTGGTGAGAGTTACATTGAGATCCAACGCTCAGGCTGCAACCCCCTGCATCACCTCTATATCCAACCACACACACAAACACACACATATGTTCAACCTAAACAAACCCCTTGCTGACCAGGACCTATTGCTCTGGCATGGGAAAGAAATGTCAGTGCCTGTAGAGAGGAGCTTTTATTCTTCCTCTTTAGCAGCGAGGGTAAAATAAATGTGCAAGGTGCAACTTCCCTTCAGGTGGAGCTCAAAACAGCAGCCATAAAATGTTTATCCCCCGCTGAAAACAAAACTTTAGTGGCGGCCCAGTGAGCAGCTCGCCCGAGTGGAGGAAGTAGTCAATGAAAAGCAATTATTATTGACGGCGCCGCTGTCAAAAATAAAGATACGACAGCGTGCCAGATAAGAGCGAGCTAATTAGACGTTGTTCCCAGCATGATCCTCTGGTGGCTCGACCACCTGTGATCCAACAGACCCTATCCAGGTGGTGACCGCCCCCACGGTGGTGCACAAGCTACCTGGGAAAGAAGCCCCTCAGCCGCTCACACAGACTCGCCCGCAGTTCACACGCTGTGGTGCTGGAAGATGCAAGTCAGCCCAACTGGGCCAGACTGGTGCACCAGGAGGGAGATCAAGCACTCCGTCACTCATCCGTTTAGTCGGTGTGACTCTCATTCATCCACTCATTGCCTCTTTGCAGACACACACATGCAGAATGAAGCACAAACCCTACCTGTCAATGATGACGGGGTCTGACGGGGTCTCGTTCCTGTTTCCACAGCTTTTCTTATCGCAGCATCGGCTGGAGACACAGAGAAAATGATTTTTTTTTTTTTTTACAATAAATAATTAGCTAAATATCAGAACATTTATTCGCTAAGTACATCAGAGTGGTAAGACATTGCCTTGAGATTTCCTTCACTCAATCTACCCAATCCCATTGATGCTGATGGCTGATAAAAATGGTGAAAACAACATGTTGTGTTGTTTGGCTTAGCGATGGAAGGGAGGGGAGTGGGGACTGGGCCAGGAGGCAGGGGAGTCACTTTTCACAGCTTCAGCTTTTGTTTACCTCTAATTGCCAAGCTGCTATTTCTGAGGGAGATGCAAGGTGCCACCCTCAACCAATATTTCTGCGGGGCATTTATCAATTATGGCCCTCAAAAGCACTAATCTATCTTCCAGCACATTGCTCCAGCCCTTTCCTCACTGTAAAAAAAAATACATATATGAAGAAAGAAAACCTATAGCTATAGCTGCTGCCTACTACCGCTTTGGTTCAGAAACAGGAAGTACATAAGAAAAAAAAAAACAACAACAAATGCATCGTCTCAGCTTCCGCTTGAGATGGAAACGTAGCAGCGTATGTGAATGGGATTGATTTATGCCATATGCTGCAAGGAGAAAAACAAAGCTTCTGTCAGTCAACCGCACACTATCTGGGTGTCCCTTATTTACAAGAGGCAATATTAAAGGTGAGCTTTATAGCTGAGATGTATTAAAGGAAAGAAAAAAATGTAATTCAAAACAAGCTGGGGGAAAAAAAAAAGATAGAATTAGGTAATATATCAAAACACCATGCTTATATATGTCGTAATAGGTTCTAGTACTTATTTTATGCAGCAGCAAAATGCACTTCCTCTTGATAAAAAAAAATAAAAAAATTACCCCTACAGCACGAGCATATTCAGTGTGTCACAAATAAGTGATGGATGTATGTATAAATTGAGCGTGAGTGATGAGTTTATGCATGAAAAAGGACAAATCATTCTCAGCTCTCATGCTGCTCCTGCTCCCCAACCAGCACAACTTGAACAATGCACCGGGTGCAACAAAGGAGAGGTTAACCGACAGTATCCAAATTCAGTGTTCACAGAGCTCACGCTGAGCCTTAACAATAACAACAAAAGGAGTTTTTTCCTTTTAGTATCAGTGACACCGATGAATAGGCGGGTGCAACGTGAGCTGTTGAGATTTACGTGGTTTAAATGACACTAAAAGGCTCGCTGATCAGTGTTGACAGGTGGGATCAAGCGAGAAATGACTCTGTACTAAAATGAAAAAAAAAGAGAGAGAGAGATAGAGAATGGGCTGCATGCTGCATTTATGCATAACAGAACATTAACAGTGGCATGCAGCTCCTAAAGAAATCACATTAAATAAAAAGAAAGAAAGAAATTGGATCTTGTGTGGTTATGTCAATTTCCATTCAATAAAAAAAGACAGTCAGTTCATTTTCACTGTCATATTTGTATCAAAGTCTAATCACATCATATCAAAGTTGGAAATGACAGCAGCTTTCTCTTCCTCTCTAGCTCTCTCGCTCTGGCTCAGTATGTAGGGGTGTGTGCGCGTGTGTGTGCATGCATGTAGGGGTGTGTGTGTGTGTGGCTGCTGAAGGACCACAGAACAATTTAGGCTGCTGCATCACATCAAAAGTGTCAAAACTTATTGGAGGGAAAGAGAATAACGATTTTGCCTAGTTCTGCAACATGGACAGTGTATCAGTGTAAAACCACAATAATAAAAATATACACAATGCTTACCTGCACATGATTTCATGAGTGAGAAGAACTCTGCACATTTCTGGATTCTTGTCCTGACCCTCATAAACTATGGCCTTTTTAAACCAAAATGACACAGAAATAAATTGTATTAATTTATTTTGCAACATAAATAAATCATGAATATATATATATTTTTTGCTGATTTTACTTCTCCTGAAAATAAACACACACACAGTGTAAAGACAGCTCGGAATATTAAACTGAATATGAAATGCGGTTCAATTATTTCTAAAAAAAACAAACATTTATTTAAAACATGATCAACAATTCCAAAATATAATATAAATAGCAGAAACATATCTTTTAAATCCAGCAGTAGTATTTTTTTTTTCAAAATAAAAAAGCACACAATTCATGTTTTTTGATAATTACAGAAATAGCCTAATTGTGTTATTTTTATTATTATTATTGTTATTATTATTATCATTAATCTCGGTAATATCCTGTGGCTCGCACAGACACACAGAAGAGATTTTTCACGAGGAGAGATCCAATAGAAGTGTCATCAATATGCTTATAATCTGGGGATATTTGGGGGAAAGTGTTAATGGGCAATCTGTTGTTTATTTTGAGCCGCTAACAATGATCTTTCTGTGGATAAAAAGCGGTGTCTGGCGGTACGGTTGAGTAATTTTTGAGCATTGGCTGAAACAGATGGCGTGGAGCTATCAGTTCTGCCGCTCTTCTCTCCCTCCCTCCATCCTCTCCCTCCCTCTCCTTCCCTTCCTTCTTCTATTTCTAAGGATAGACTTCTTTCTCTCTTTTTTTTTTTTTTTTACTCGCTCGTACAAGGCTGAGACACAATGTGCAAATGTGAGTGAAATCAACAAATGAATAAAAGTCGACGTACATAAATAAAAAGGGATGTAGCAAATAATAATAATAATAATAATAATAAGGGTGATAATTGTATTGCTGATTTTTGCTGTGTTGCCATTAATAAATTCAATCATCGTCTGGCACGCTTCAGGCCAACAGGATAAAACGAGTTTGGGGAAAGAAAAAAAAAAAGAGTGACACATCTGAACCAGGTCGCATCATTCACATTATAAAAGATAACTTGTTTGACCTGCAGGTTTTATTATGTTTTTTTCTCCCCTCGTTCCTTTTTGTAGTATTTTACCCGCTTGTAACTGGCGATTATCTATATTGGTTTGATTTATGTCGCTATTTGCAACTGCAGTAACAGAAATCCATAAATTGCTTGTTCTGCGTCATTGACTCGGATCATTCGCGCAGGAATGTTGTCCAAGCTTCACGGCTCTATCTAAATCCCCCCCTCCCCCTCACCTTCCCTCCACACCCCCTGCTTTAATAACAAAACAAGGGGGGGGGGGGGGGGGGGTAAAAAAAAAAAAGATGTTGGTGGGGCCTTTTTAATTTTTATTTAATTTTATTTTACTTTTTTTTTCTTTGAAATCGGGTTTTTTTGGGTTT
>CAEFZY010051932.1:0-11538 GCA_903066815.1 Brachyrhaphis roseni
GTCAGATTTTTACAAATGTTTTGAGGATAAGGAGCTTTGTAAAGCTGTAAATTGGCTTTAGCTGTTAGCTTGACTTCTCTGTGAGAGTTCCCCAAAAAGATTCTCTAAACTGAAACTGTGTGCTGCAACGTTCATATGACGGCTCATTAGAACACCATACAGCCACTCTTTAAGCACTTTTCAGGAAATCAAATATGTGATTTCGAAAAGAAAATTGATACGTTTTTATCAGTCAGTTACAGTCAGATAGAACTGAAGAAGCCTTGGGCTGAATCTTCAAGTGACCTTAACTAACAATTTGTTGAGTTTTAATAGCTTGGATAAGATCATGTCATCTAAAGGATTAGCGGTCATGTGACCCAAATGATTCTTTGAAAGATCTGAGAAACGGCCAAAGGAACTTCTTTGAAAAACTTTGAAATTCTTTGAAGAGATTCTTTGGAAAAGTCAAAACAAGACATAAGTTTTAGGAAAACCAATGATGAGTTCACAGAAAAAATGCATGTGGCCCCCATAAATGTCCTGTTTTAATTTCTTTGTCACACTTAAATGTTTCAGACACAAACACATTTAATTTTATGACAACAACCAAATCCAATTTTCAACTAATTAGATTTATTTAGAGAAATAGTTTCTTCCAAATAACCTGTGAAGAAGTATTTAACATCTTGCAAAAATGTATTCTTACTTTTTGAATAAAAATAACACAAAAGTCCCTCAACACCTACTAATAATATGAAATTGCATATTATGGCCACTGTAGATAGAAAAAAATGAGTAAATTCTCACATAAAAAGTGATATTTTGACATTTTCTACAAAAAAAAAATAATAATTCCTGAGAGTTCCAAAAGTCAAAAATTTGTGAGAAAAAAAAAGGATTCTGAAAATGAGAGATTAATCTCAGAAACTTTTCAGGAAAAAAAATTGAAATGTCTAAGCTTCAAAATTCTGAGATTTTCATCTTTTGGAAATATTTTGAATTTCAAAAGTTGAAAAAGCTTCAAATTTCAGAGTGTTTTCTAGCAAATTTTCAACTTTTCAAGCTAATCAATCAAAAAATTTCAATGGAAATTTATTCCTCCTTTTTTTTATATCAGCAATGGCCGTGTAGGATGAAACGTACGTCCTGAACGTACACGTTTCAGGATGAAAACATGTACGTTTTCAGAATGAAAATGCATGGAAAGATGCATTTTTATTTACACTGGTCATGATATTAAAATTAGTTTGAACATGTAAACATTTAAGTGACTAAAAATCAAAAACAGAACTTATTGACAAAGGAAAAAACCACTTTATCTTCCAGTCGTTTTAAGGAAAACACTAAAGTCCCAGCATCCAGTCCAAAGTATTAACACCATGATTCACATCATTCTGTATCAAACACACTTTTCTACCTCTACACTTCAACAAAGAGAGAGTGGTTTGGTTTTTACCATCTATGAGTCTGTCCAGCTGTCTGAGTGAGAGGGAAGACGAGTTCTGGTCCAGATGCTGGAGCTTCAGGAGGATGTACAGTCTGGGACGGTCCACTTTCAAACTCCCCCTCCCCTTCCTTCAATGACAGAAACGTGTTACTGTGTGTTTAGTTGTGTTAAATGAAGCTATTTTAAATACTGCCCTTGAAAAAGAGATCATAATATATATATGTATATGTATTTTGACAAATGTTTTAATCTATTTCAGTAAGTATTATGCTGTAAAAGATACAGAAAAGCAAACAATAGAGTTCTGTATTGAAAATAAAATAAGTAAAAACATACTGATGTCTAAATGTTTTATAAAAGATGAGTTTTAGCTTTTGTATCAGATGTGATATTTTGTGTTAATTGTCTATTCTGTTACAACGAGAAAATGAATGTACTGTGACTGCCAGAAGGCCTAAAATTGACTGAATAAATAATTATTAAATAAATAAACTATTGATATCATGAAAAAAACTTCTTCTTTCTTCTTCCTTGTACTTTTTGACAGTTGAATGTGTAATTATATGATGCCAGCCTGCTGTTTTTCATGATGTAATCACTGCATGGGAAAGGATGCAGTATCACAAATGAACAGAAGATGCTACTGTTGGACAAACTATATGTGTGCAGTGAAAATTTTTCAACTCTTGGCAAATGAACTGATTTTTTTGGGGGGTTTTTTAAGTTGTTGTGGAGAATACCAAACTATTGATCAACCTGCATCTCAAAATGTGAGCTGAAAAGTACTGGGACAAAAGCTAATAGACAGTAGAAAACTGTAAAATATTACTACATTGACTCTAAGTGTCACAAAAATAGTCCCACAACAACACTAATTACAGCACAAGCACTAATAACTGGGAGAAATTTTTGAAAAGCTATAATGGAATCTTTCAATAAATCTTGAAAATGTACTGATCATTATTTTCAGTCAGACCACACAGTTCCTTGGATGAGTAAACATTAAAGGAAAATGCTTGAATCATAATTATTGATGTCTGCACATATGCAAAAGTGGCACATGTCAATGCAATCTGCTAGACAACTTTATCAACCAACTTGAATAATGAATTGACCTTTAATGTACTGGATCAATTGAAATTTATGGCAGAACCGAAATTATTATTTTTTTTATGAAGTACCTTAAGACGTGCTGTGAATTGGCACTATAGAAATAAACTGAATTGAATAAAACTAGATTTTTTCGCTTGATAATGCTATCCTTCATTATATCTCTTTCACACAGTACAAACACACAACATTTAGGAATGAAAACTGAAGCTGTTGGTGTTTAGCATAACCTTCATAGACCTGTGATGTTACTCTGTGTGGCTCCAGTCAAATTTCTCAGGAAATGAATGTGGGTCATTTTTGACCCACTTATGAAAGCTCACGGAAGTAACGTGAGAATTTTGATTTTGGAAAATGTATTGGAGGTAATTTTAATTTGGTTTTAATTTAATTTTAAATGGCACCCTAGAACTGCTACCAGATAACATTCTAGTTAAGCATTCATGGAGACCCCTATAAGCATTATGTGCAAACATCGTTTAAGCAAACAGCACCTTTAATTTGTTCAGTTTATACTTACATGTGCTACATTTAACACTGATTTTAGACACACTCTTACTTGTCTTTCTTATAAAATAAAAATGTTTCCGCCACTGTTGCTGTGCGGAGCGGCCATTTTGAAACGCGAAGTCCATTTCGACATGCGCTCTTACAAGTCTAACTGTGGTTTAAACTGGTCAGAGGTACTACTCCCAGTTTCCCAGTGGGAAACTTCGGAGAACGTTCTAATTGACAGAATAGAGTTTACCACTTCCGAGTGTAACTGGAATGCAGCATCAGTGTTTTTGCTGTTAACGAGCCATCATTTGGTCCAGCTGTGTTGAACTACCAACATGCGCGAGGACTGACTATGGACACCATGACGTAGTTACCCACCTCCAACACCAACAATGTGGTGTTCACCTTCAGCGGTAAGGGCAACAAAACACATTGGCAGTATGATTGAACACTCCTAATCAAATGTACGAATTCCTGACAGCTATTTTACCATATTATGCTAGTTTTTCCCCACTTCTCTTTCCAATATTTGTGTTAACGTCACTTTTTGATCCCACAGGTCGACCCTTTTCCCTCCACGTGAGCGGGAAGTCACTTCCTCGTGCTCGTCATCACTATCAGCTGGACAAACCGCCGGCGAAGTGGTAAACGAGCAGACCCGAATGTTGAAAAGGAGGCTGTACCTCCACGCAGAGTTAGCCAATCAGCATCACATCCGTCGATCGGATAAAGTGAAGCTGAACTTTTCCCAACACTTATTAAGTTGTGTTTACTTTGTGTGTCCGCTCCCAGTCCAGCCAGCAGAAGGAAGCCAACCGCAGGCGGCCGAGAGGAGTTGGCTCTGCTCTCAAGGAGCCACCATGAAGCTGCTGGACGAGCGGATCTGGTCTCTATTCAGGGGTCACTTGCAGCAGACTCTCACCTACTGGAGCGTGTTCTTCAGCTTCGGCCTGTGCATCGCTTTCCTGGGGCCCACCATCCTGGACCTGCGGTGCCAGTCCCAGTCCACCTTGCAGCAGATCACCTGGGTCTTCTTCTCGCAGCAGTTGTTTCTGCTCATAGGGAGCAGTGTGGGCGGACTGTTCAAGAAAACGTGAGAGAAATATGTTCTTAAAGTTTTAGTGGGGGAGCTTGTAGGTTCCTGCTATAATCGTTATTGTTTTATTGTTATTACTTTGACAGCTTATATTAAAGTGATTATTAATATATTTTTTTAACATATATTTAAATGAAAAACATCAGTTAATTTAAAAAGTTGACTATCTTTAATCTATGATATCTTAGTATGCAGACAAAAACTTTTTCTTAACGTGTTCTATAGCATTGTGAAGAAATTAAGGGCCTGTCCAGAATGACTTCATGACATTCTGGCAAAAGCAAACTACATTCTACTACTACTAATAAAACTAGGAAATTAAATGTTTTAATTGCATAGATTATTCAAAAAGAGAATTAGAGTGTGCTTCATGTTAGATGTGTCAGTGGCCCCAGTAAATTCTAACAGGGATGGCCAGACCAGGACAGTAAAAAAATTTATGAAAAAAAAAAAAAAGTTTTATAAATGTATTTATTTATTTATTTGGATTTGATTGAATAAAATGACTCAAAGCCTCTCTATGTCCTGAACATGATACTTTGGGGAGGTCAGTGACATGGCCAACATTTTTCAAGGTGGCCCACCTTGACCCCCACCCCCACCCCACGAGTGCCTCTAAGATAAATTAAGGAAGTTTTAAGGCTTATTGGTTAAAAAAAAACAAAACAACTTTACAACTTTAGTTTAGAAGTTTTGTCAAAATTCTTGCGCCCCGTCTGTCTGACAGTTCTTCTCATTTGACTGGCAAATGTCCAGCATTCAAATAACACCTGCTTGACTCAGTGCAATGTCCGAAATGTGATGGCACAATTATGGTTTGTTTATGGATGGGCCTGTCACCATCCATAAACTTCTGGGACAATTTGGTCAGCAAATTGTCCCAGAAGTCATTTGGCAGAAATGATAATATTGCTGTATTGAACATTTTCATTTAACTGTAACGCGAGTTCGCCCTCTGACAAAGTTAAGCCAACTTAAAGTGTTCACATGAGTAGGACAGGAAGCTGCGTTGGTAGATGTTAGCAGTTTTATGTTTAGCACAACAGCACTGCTGTTCCTCTGAGGGGTTTCCTTGTTTGAACCTGTAGGTTCTGCAACCATTAAACAATTCTGCCTGTTTGAATTAGTGTAATATTGTAGTTTTAAGGACATCATTGCACCAGTCTCTAGTGGCAGTTAATGTGATGATGTTGCAGGTTTGATATGAAGCTCACTGATGTTGAATATAATTTATCAGGAACAGCCTAAAGAGGCGGGTATGACTGAGTACACAAGGTAAAGATTAAATAGAAGCAGCAGCAGTAAGGCTGCAGGGCTGTGATAAGCTGACTGGGTAAATACAAGTTAGTGGAACATCAAGGTGACTTTACTGGAACTGTACAAGGCTGTCCTGTTTAAACTGGGAGCACAGGGTGTCACACTTTATCCCAGCAAGTCTGTAAAAACTAAATAAAAAAAACTCTCCTGCATGAAAAGTTAGGGATGTTATAGTGCAGTTTGCACAGTTCATCCAGAAAGTGTTCACATTTTACTGTTCCAAGTTGTTTTAAGTCAATCTCTTTCCTCAAAATTCAGTACAGATACACCATGATGGCAATGTGAAGACATTTTTGAGTTTGTGTGTCTTCACAGCCTTGTAGAAATATTCAGATATGCAGCTGATATGCAGTGGATCTGCCTCAAACTGGATCACAGTTACTGGGTGTGACATCATTCCCAGCTCTGATTTCTGACTTCGCCTGTAAACAATCGCAGGGTGTTCTGTTACTTGGCAAATAAAACAATGAAAAGTTTGCAAAAGAAGGAATATGAGGAGAAGTGTGTTGATCCTACAGTTATATGAAGCTGTCAGCCTTCTGGTTACAAACAGGAGCTTGTTGCTAAGGGCTGGATGAATTTGTTTGCATACAGTCTTGATACAACTACCATTAAAAGTGAAATAATACTGTACTGTTTCACACTTTCACATTATTCAGTTCGTTTTAGCAACAGTGTAAGAAAACACAATAAATCTAAATTGAATGCATGCAGATCCAATGTTCATACACCAGGCAGATTTAGGTTGAATATAATGTTTTAATTTTTATCAACATTTTATTTCGGAGTGGACATAAAATGTAAACACACTTCAAAATTGATATTTCTCTTCCTTTTGAAGAACAGCTGCCTCAATTCAGAAATAAACTTTATGCTTAAATGAAAATAAATGTAAACAATTGGCTGCACAAGTCCATGCAGGTGTACACATAGTTCTTTACATCATAAAGAACATCACATAGTAACCAATTATGAAATAAGTAATAAACATTCCATTTTGTCAAAGACAGTCATCAAAATCATCAAGCAAATCTGCATCAGATATATCGATCAATATTCCAGGAGTCAGAGGCTGCTGTAAACAGGAGGGTTTTTAGTCAGTGTTTCGGTTGTTTTGCAGTTTTCTGGAAGTTTGTTCCAGATTGGGAGAGCATAAAAACTGAATGCTACCTTTCCACTCGATCCATTTTATTCCAATCCGGTCATTTAATCACATTCAGGTTGGTTTGATCCCAGTTTTAACACATTTGGTAATAAAAAGTTCTGAAAAGAAGCCCAAGTCACAGCAGCCCCCCCTACAGAGGAACCACAGGAGACGTAGCTAATGGCAGCAGCTGAGTTAGTGGCTTCATGTAGGAAATAAACCCAGCTAGACAGAGTAACCTGACCAGTATTACTATCCATGGGTTGAACAACAGAACTCAAAGTTAACTCAGAACGCCAGCAGAATGCTTGCTAACATGTTGACCTGTGTGTGTTCGTCCAGCCTGCTGTCCTCCCTGTCGGCCCTCTTCGCCTCGGCGCTCACCATCTCCCTCGTTTTTGCCATCATACCGCTGTGTCACCATGTGATCCTGCTGTCCGTCGCCATGGGAGTGGCGGGAGCCGCCATGGGCGTCATAGACACCATCGGGAACCTGCAGCTGGTGAGGCTCTACCAGAAGGACTCTGCTGTCTTCCTGCAGGTCAGTCAGATTTGTTGGGCCACATGTGCCGAGTCATGAAATCACACTTTACGCAGCTACTATGTATTTATTATGGCAGAAATAAATGTTAATACATTTTATATAATTATTATTATTTGCAATGCTACATCCAGCCTTATTATTAAAAAAAAAAAGTAAGACAACAGTACCTTGCTAAATATTCATACCCCTTGAACCTCAACGTTTTGTCATGTTTCAAAGCCAAACTTTAATGGATCCCTTTGGGGTTTTATGTGACAGACCAACACAAAGTAGGTCATGGATTTGTTCTGAGTGTGGTTTGTTTATATTCAGCCCCTCTGATTGAAAATGTTCTACAGTCTAATATTTATGCAAAACAGCAGAAGCTCAGTCCCAGCTCAGTGTCGGCGCCTATCAACATCCATTCTTACGCTTCGCCACCAATTGTTAATTGAATGTAGTTTTGGACTTTGACTGGGCCATTCCAAACTAGTGGTTCTCAACTGGTCAGGGGTCAGAACTCACTGTCAGCCTTTTCTGAAGAACTGGAACCAAAGTCCAGAAAATGTCATAATCACTCATCAGAACAATCGGTAGCGTTTCCGTCATCATTAATAGACTGGTTTGGTGTTTTCATGCATTACATACAGTGGAACAACTCAGAATGTTTTTAAAAAAAAACAACTTGGGTAGCTTTCCCTGACGAGAACCTTTTTGTCCACAAGCTAAACTTTTTAAACTAAAAATATTTAAAAAATCAAATAAAATTCCAATTCAAGGACACAAGCTTCTGATTTTCTATCAGTAGGTAACACTGACCTCAGACATGACAGGGAAAAGATTAATGGAAGAACTAATCATGTTTTTCCTGCTGATAAAAGTGAGAAAGTTGAGTTATTTCAAAGACTCTGATAATAATCTGAGGTCATGGTCAAGCTCCAATCTTTTTCTGTGTTTTTAATTAAGTGGAACCATGCCAGAGAAGTTGTTCTCTGTCAGAGAAATATTTCTCCTACCTGTTACTGTTGAACAGTGGGAGGAATATTCACAGCCTGAGCTGTAATGAAAGTTTGTTTTTATTTTAATTCTGGTTCTGCACCAGCACTGAGGGAGGCGTAACTCTGGAAACTTCAGGTTCAGCTGCTAGAGAGGGAAAGTTCTTGACTTGCAGGTTTGTGACTTTTCAAACTGTAATCATAAAGTAATGCCAGGTTATTACTTTTAGAAATGGAACACAATGAAACTGTAACAGCTTGTGCTTTGCAGTGAAGATAATTAAAATGACTCTTACTGTGTAACAGTAGAACTCTGTGGATCACAGTGACCACCTGGATTCATTGTTAGAGCCTTTAGTGATGAACGCAAACCTGAATGAAATTAATCTTAGTTTGATTTTATTGAATGTGATTATAATTATTCAGTTAGATAATGTTAAGGTACAATCAGAACATTTTTAACAGATATATAAAAATACTTTTGCATGTTTTTAAAGTGCTTTTTTCGGCTTCAAATAGATGTCTATAAGTATTTTTTCTATGACCAAAATTATATTAGAAACTTAAATAAATAATGATAATAATGTATTTTACCCGTCTAAAATGTTTGGAAGCTCATTTTTGCCATGGAAGAAAAAAAATAAAAGTCCAACAGAAAGTCATCAGTATAAGAATAAAAGTAATATTTTCTACTTTCAAAGTCATGATTATGAAATATAAAGTCATAATTATAAGTTTCAAAGTCATAATTATGAGATTCAAAGTTGCATTGTTTCTCCAGGAGGCTTGCTTCAGTATCTCATAAGTATGATTTTAAAACTCAAAATTCTGACTTTATGTTGGGCTTTTATTTCTTTTTTATTATTATTATTATTATTATTATTATTATTATTATTATTATTATTATTATGTCATGGCGGAAATGGGTTTCCATACAAATAAGTATTTTCTTGTTAAAGTTGTATGTCCTATATCAACCAAGTTTATTCTGGATAGAAAGAGTGCAGCTGAAAACCCAGAATAGGAAATCTGATGACATTTATCCTGGAAAGAGATGATGGCGCTTTCTGGAATGTTGATTGTTTAAAGGAAGAACGACATTCTCTGTACCTGAAATGTGCAGGTCCGGTAAGAAAGAATAGATTTATAGATTCCTAAAACAGATCCAGGCTGGTCATGAAATATAAAATGGCCACCAAAATATTTTTTGAGATGTTTTGGTGGCATCTCAAAAGTCCCACCAAAAAAAAGGTTTCTCCCCATCCTGCCCTGTCATCTGGTCGCCATTAGGCTGCTGCTTCTCAGATTTGAGAAGCAGGTAATTTAAATGAAACCCATGTAGCATTTCTTCCTCCACTTCAGTTATGAACCACTTCATGTTGCCTCAGCCTTCATTCCTCCCATCAGGCTTCGCATTTCTTCATTGGCCTCGGAGCGTTGGTCAGCCCTCTGGTGGTCGAGCCGTTCCTGGCGGAGGACAGCTGCGTCCTCTCAGCCAACTGGACCGCCAACTCGTCCGGCTCGGACCTGGAACACCTCCGGAACACCCTGGCCGGACACGGCGGCCCGCTGCACAATGCCTCCCAGTACCCTCTGTACACGGAGGGCGTGGTCGTCACCAGGGTGTCGTACGCTTTCTGGATCATGGCTGTTATCAATGTGAGTTCATGTCACATTTCATGTGTTTATGTTTATTTTTTTGTATTTCTGCAGATGACTATAGTACCACAGAGATGATGATCATATTATACTTTCAGGACATGATGACAATCTAAAAGTAACCTTTAGGTGGATAAAAAAACCTTAAATACATTTCCACTTCCAGATTAGAATAAAAGTGTCTCCATAGATGCAGAGAGAGAAGGAGGAAGTTCAGTTCTATCACCATAATGAACATCAGATCCCAGACTCTCTCTCTGCCCAGCTTTCTAGCCAGGCAGGGACTTAAAGGGGAGCAGCAAAAAGCAAACTGCTGGAAAGCAAACTCAGTTGTCATCATAAGAATCATAAATGTTACTGTGGAACATTCTCTCTGCTGCCTGGATGTAGAGCTGTTAGCATGTCATGACAGTCATGAGACAGTCAGACAGCAGCAGTCTTCAGTCAGAGGCTTTTCCAGATTCGTTGCAAGACTGACTGCTACTGAAGAGCCTTCCTGCCTACAGCATCACCATCTACAACGACATGAGGCTCTCCAACATTTCATTTCCCTTTGGTATAAATAAAGTCTTCTTAAATTGGAGCAGATGTCAGATTTAAACTAAACAAACAGCTGCATGTCACAATCCAGCCGATATTAAGCTCTTCTGTTTTACTTTAACTAGCTAAAGGTAGCTTAGCTTAGCTTAGCTTAGCTTAGCTTCTGCCACCCTTTGGGTTTATTTACTTTTTAAAACAAAGTTATGACATCTTTCTACTGCAGGTAAGAGGAACTCTACACTGATGACGTCTTTATTAAAACAGTTTAATTTGGGAAACCATTAAAAGGAAAAAAAAAAGTGTGGTCATTTATTTTCCCAAATGCTGTCCTGTCTCTTGGGTCCTTTAAGGCGTGTCGTATGATTTTGCAAGCTGCATGAATCTTTACAGCCTTACAGATTAGAGACTTTACACAGCAGCCTGAGTGCTTGATTCTTACTGTAAGTCAATAAATTGCTCAAAGACAGAAATCAACATGGAATTATGAAACAGCAGCAACATTTCCACTGTTTAACACAGCATTGGAGCTAAACA
The DNA here is from genome assembly GCA_903066815.1 of Brachyrhaphis roseni. Taxonomy (NCBI): domain Eukaryota; kingdom Metazoa; phylum Chordata; class Actinopteri; order Cyprinodontiformes; family Poeciliidae; genus Brachyrhaphis; species Brachyrhaphis roseni. Next base: position 10,846 of record CAEFZY010051932.1, read on the forward strand.
GCCTGAAAGCAGCAGGATTCTCTTTGTGTCTTTTCTCTCTGCAAAAACAGTCAGATTACAGTCAGTTTCCTGAAGGACTGAACCGCAAAGTGGATTATTACATTAAGCATTTATTATAGCCTGGTTAGACTGGAAAACAACTCTGAGGAACACGGGACCACAATACTCAGGATTTGCTTCTTATCTCCACAGATTCACAGTTAGTTGTGTTACTGTACAAAAAAAGGAATGACCCACGTAGGAATATAAATCACAGGTATACATTTTTGTCCTTCTTCACAACTGTGACCGGTTTGGTCCATCTGAACAGGATCTGAGGGGATGGACTCGACTTTTATGAGACGGAGCTCATGAGTGAAATCAGGTGACAGGAAGGAAACATCGCTCATCATCAGAGTAAACAGCTGTGTGTGTGTGTGTGTGTGTGTGTGTGTGTGTGTAGCTCCCTGTCCCAGCAGCAGTCCTCACACTGATGTTCCATGTGGTGCGGTGCTGCCGGAGCAGCCCCCCTCTGCTCAGCAAGAAGCCTGACATCAGCTCCCACCTCGCCAAGGAGCAACAGCAAGGTGACGGCTGTTTTGATGCAAAATTAGAAATACACACAAATGGGCGTTCCGTGGTGGCGTAGCGGTTAGTGCGACCCACATTTGGAGGCCTTGAGTCCTCGACGCGGCCGTCGCGGGTTCGACTCCC
>CAEFZY010051936.1:0-12747 GCA_903066815.1 Brachyrhaphis roseni
TATACAAAACCTTTCGTCTTTAATTATGTTTCATCCAAAACTTCTGAAGTGGCATAGTTTTATCAATTTATCCAAAAAATAAACATATCTCATGTCCAATCAAGAATATAACAATCTGAATTTTTCACATGTTGATGCTAGAAGTATATTTTTGTCTGCAGATGCATCTTTTGCTACAAATGTTCAACTGTACGCTAAAGGACTGCAGTTATTACTTTCTTATTTAAAAAGGATTTCAATTGTTTGCTATTTGCATTGTTTAATGTATTTATGACATGGCATAAAATTGCTTAAGTGGTTAAATGAAAAATTTGTAGAATGTAGAATTTGTAGAATGATTAATCGTCAGACTAATTGATTAATCGGATTAATCAAAAACTAAAATAATTGATAGTTGAAGCCCTATTTGTCCCTCTAATAGGACTTATGAGTGACAGTAAACTTATCAAATATTTAATATAATAGTAGCTGAAGAAGTACTACAGATATTTATTGTTCTTGGTAAAAATGTAGCTTTCTTTCTGTGATTACTTTACATCAAGATGGCTTCCATCGCTTCTCCTCACTGGCAGCTACTTTGTAATATGAAGCACGATCCGCTTTCATGAATACTAAAGTATATCTTTCTGAAAACGTCCTCGCTAAACTGAAGATTAATCAAGAATCTGATACATAAACAAACACGGCTGTACAGAAATAAATATGTATACACGCGCAACGCCATGAACCGCTCCATTCATTTTGATCAGAGGTTTAACCGCCTCTGGGGTTGAATCAAGCTAAACAAAGTCCAGGTTTTTCCACGATGGCAGACCGTAGAATATGACTCAGTTGAGTTTCAGCCAACAGTGGATCTGTTTGCTGAGGGTCAGAGTGTTGTGATATTTCCTGTCTGTGCAGGAAAGAATCACATGTTCATGTTGCACTTTGTTCAAAAAGTCCCCGATGGCCGACGAGGTTTCCTTTTGAATTAACTGAAGAGAAATGAACGAAACATGGAGACAGAAGATGAAGAGGAGGAACAAGAGGAAAAGAGGCATTCTGTAGAAATCCTGTAAGAGTTAAAGGAGGTGAAAGTAATTAATGTCAGTTTAAATCGACGCAACGACCTGGAGAATCTCTGAGGGAGTTCTTGGTAGTTTTGAGCAGAAATATTTCCAATTAAACAGCACTAACTGTTTTTTTTTTTGCATGTTTTATAAATAACTAGAATTATTTCTAGCCTGAAACTCCTCCTTAAACCAGTTTTAAGTGTCTGGGTTTGATGCTGTTTCCGCTAATAAACCTGAGCAGCATCACAGCGTATCAACATGCAGGTTCATCGATCCGGCAGCCGAAGTTTGGGATCAGCTCTGATGAACTGATTTCAATATTCTCTGACATTTGAAAGAAATGTCACGAAGAAAACAACAAAGACGCCATTGATTGGTGAAAACAAATGTTATTTGGAGCTACACTTCTTCATCTCTGATAATCATTTCCAGCCTCCTGGATGAGGAATAAAAGCCATTTGTGCAACACTGCAGCAAATATAAATCATTACTGGAGTCTAAATTTATGCCGTAGAGTGAATAAGGCTGCTCCATTTGCAGGATTTTATCATGTTGTGACGGTTCTTAATCACTTAATATTAAAGATTTGGAGATTTCTAGCAGGTCAGGGTGAGCTAAAGTGTTTGTTTTTTCTTACTATTCAAGCTTCAGACATTTTCCGCTCGACTGTGAACACGCTAATGGAGTTATTTTTCTGCTGTCAGATTCTCACTCTTCCTGTGGGATGCACTACGAGTGTGTGTTACAACAACATCGGGGTGAATCACACTGGTTACCAGGTTTTAGTAGCACTTTTCACTGGAATATCAAAACAAAGCATGAATCATTCATGCTGAAATATTTTAGAGCAAACATTAAGAAGTCTGAGTGAATAAATTTGTGTTGAGTTAAATACTAGTAGGTGTTGGGCTTGTTGGAGCTGCAGGTACACCTTTTAAAGCTGGATATGTTCCAAACATGTAAATTTATTCTGAATTTTAAAAAAGATATTATATTTGATGATTAAAAACTGTTTTTAAGATTAGTTAGTATTTCTAGGACACAACTTATGGAACTTTTTGAGGATTTTTGCATGAATTTCAGATAATTTACATTTAGCAAAGTTTTCTCAAATGCATACGATCCATTTCCAACTGGTCAATCAGAGAGAAATCCAGCAGCTCCAGTTGGGAACCATTATTTCTCAAACTCTGATTCAAAAACTCTGGTGCAAAAACTGGAGAAAAACAAATGCAAAGGTCATTTTATGTTCCACTTATTATAGAAGCTTGGCAGTAAAAAGACAAATACTTCGTCGTACTTCACATTTTCTGTTGTAAGATAATTATGTCTGTTTTAAGCCTGTCACAATAAATTTTCCTGGATAATAAATTGTTGGAGACGTTATTGCGATAAACGATAATGCTGTCGTTTTGAGACCATTTTTTAAAATAAACTTTATAATTAAAGTTCGTCATTGATTTTGTAATGAAAAAACACCTAGCACTGGAACTGGATGATATTTTCAACACCAAAAATAAAAACATTCAAAAACAAACAAATACAACCAAACTATTCAGGTGTAACAGGGTTTTATTTTGACAATATTATAAATGTGAAGTTAAAAATGTATTTATTCTATGAATTTATTTTGTTTAATCAACAAGCTGTTTCTCCAGATTTTTGTTGATGTTTCTGCTCTTGACAGTTGGTGGTTACCGTAGTAACCACCAACTGTCAGCTCCTCCCCCTTTCTCTGTTGCCGTCGGTAACTGCAGCATGTACCAGGATAAGCTCTGTGTTTTCTTTACAAATATTATATTTTAACATATATTTTAAACAAATTTAATAATATACCGTGTTTCATGTTTTGTATATGTTTTCAACTGTTATTATTAATGTTGTCCATTTAGCTAGGTTTAATCTTACAGACGTTAACTGCTCACTGGGAGCTACTGCTTTGTAGCTTGTTTAGGGATATTTATTTTATTTTATTTAATGTTTAGAGGCAGAAGCTACTGGACTGATGTGGACCACCAAATTTATTTCTTCTTTTGTTAGAATAAATACAGTGAACTTGAATGTGTCTGTTGTGAAGTAAACCTACTGGATCTGAGACAAACATAGAAGGGTTACAGATAAAACGGATTACAAAAAGATTTTTTAAATCATCTGATTAACTGAGTCAGTAATAATCTTACTCTGATTAAAAATAAGCAGCTCAAAGAACTAGTTTGTGTCATTCTGGATCTGAACTTGGGGGCCAATAAAAGTCATCCCAAAGATCACAAATGGCCCCCGGGCCACATTTTGGACACGCAGCTGTGTGCCAACGCTGATTCTGATTCATAGAGGTTTATTCAGCTCTTTTTCTCTTAAATATTGGAGAAGTCAGTACAGAGAGAGTTCGTTGACTGACACATGACTGCTGGCACAGTCTCTGTAATTTGGCAGGAAAAGCAGACACATATCGCTTGTCTGCACCAGGGTGTCCTCAGCGGCTCGGACGCTCATTAGAAATGCAGCCGGAATTTGACCAACACGTCCGCACAGCCCTTGTAAAGTCACCGAGACGGAGGACGGGCAGGTAAAATGCCAGAAGAGGTCTCTGTGTTTGAGGAAGGCAGCGTCCTGTGGAGAGCTCATTCCTCTGGAGAAGACTCCAGGGAGCGGGATGGAGGAGATGAGAGGAAGAGGGCCACTCTGCGCTGTCCTTGTTTCTCACTTCAATTCCAAACGTGAGCTGAGCCTCTAATGGAGGACGTCTTTGAAAGTTTGTCTGTAAACTGCAGAAAAATGAGACGGCTCTGCAGGAAGCAGCTAAATACATTTTAAAGTGGCTCTAAAATGTGTTTAGCTTTTGTATGTTTTCCTACTTTCATTCGGGTTTCTACTGCCAAAAATTACACCCCAATGTTTTCTTTTGGCAATACGTTAATGTTTTCAGTGCCTAGAAAATTATAAATAATTTTTTTTTAATTCGGAGTGTAACGTCACAAATCAGCAGGTACGCTCCACCGGGGTTACCTAGCAACCTCAGTGGAGTTCCACCGTCACCTAGCAACCCAACCGGAACTCTAGCACGTTTTTTAAGCTGGTTTTACCATTGAAAAGACAAGTGTTATGAAGCAGCATTCAGCTTCTACCCACTACAAATCTGGTAGAAACTGCAAAAACAGCTGAAACAGAGTTCCTCTCAATAAAGATTAAAAGCCCACCTGTTCAGAATCGCTTTTGAACCATAATAAATGAAACACTGACCAACGTATTCAATAATCAGTTAATTTTCTGTTTTTATTATGTAAAGCACCTTGAACCGCCTTGTTGCTGAAATCGTCTCAATTTCTTCCAAAGCACAACCCACACACTTAAAAAAGCCAACTTCAACTCTTTGGCAATAAGTTGATGTTCTATGCTGTTTCAAAAACCTCCAGAATGTTAAGTCAAATTCCACGTGCACCACACTGTTGCTTAGCAACCCCAACCAAGTCCAGCCTATCACCTAGCAACTCAAGTTGAGCTCCACCACGATTGTTCAGCTGGCTTCACAATTCTATGTGCTGTACAATGGCTGCTGGAATAGTGGAATAAGTGTTTTGTTTGACTTACCATCCAGAAACCACTTGCTGCATTCTTGTTGATTGTGCAGGAGGCTCCACTTCTGCTTTTCAAAGATGTATAATTGTGCATCTGTTTGCAGCCCTTTTTTTTATGGGTGAGTGAAACAGCCCCTAAAACAGCTCAGTCTGAACTGTAATCTAATTATTTAAGAATGAGTTTCTGCAAATAAATGTAACGATTCACATTTTTGCATTAAGAGCAGCGATAAAAACGAGAAGCTGCTGTTTTAGATTCCTGACTGTCCCTGTTACACTGATACAACAAGACATCTGTGACTGTAATCAAGTGAAAATCGCTGTGGCTCCCCGTTTCATCAGCGCTGTGTTATATAATGACAGAGCCAGGCCGTTACACAATCTCTGCTACTGTGGGACCAGCTCAGTTTTTAATTTGGGACTTTGTTAAAGTCGACTCTGACCATGAACAAACTCCACTCTGCAACGAAGAGTAGGCTGAGACTGAATTATTCGTCTCCAAGTGAAGAGAATTGAATTGCAATGTTTGTGATGAGGGAACCAAACATCTTAAAGTATTTGTCTAGTTTCTAGTGCAAACAAGTTATTACACTAAACAAAACTAACTTTAAAAGTACAAGTTCCACTGGCAGATTTTTTTCACTTATAATAAAACATTTTCTCAAGTTAGAACTTTTTCATCAATATTAGTGTATTATTGATTTCAAAGAATTCTGCACTAAAAACATGACAGAAAAATACTTGGTAAGATTTTGTGGTTTTGTAGCAAAAGCAAGTGATTTCTAACCGCAAAAATCGACTGGAATGAACTCAATTCTTTTTGTTCAAGTGTGAAGAAAGAATATTTCCTTAACTTTTGCTTTTGTTGTGTCTTCCTCCAGATTTGTAGAAGGACAAAGTTTAGTTGTACTTTATTTAATTTTTCTTCTCATTCCTACATACAAAGGCCTTTTGATAAAACCAAACACCAAAGTGAAGAATAAAACCAGTCTAATGAAGATCCAGTTACATAATATTTGTTCAATGAAACTCATCTTTCAACAGCTCAATTTAACTGAACCACAAACCAGTGGAGCACATCATCTCCCTTCATTATTCTCATCCTTCATCCTACCATGCACTCAGCATTATCTTTTTCCAAAGAGATCAATTTTGCAGGATTAATTCATACAGAGTATAATATAACAACAGCGGTAATTTACATTTAAAATGCCAGTAAAAAGCAAAGTAGTATGAATTAGATACTTTATGTATATCATGCTTTCCTGAAACTTTATTTGATGAATAAAGTTATTTTCAACACATTTGAGTTTGTTTCTGTGTGTTTGAGATCAACTCCAAGTGAGACACAAACAGTGACAAAGTGTGAATGTTTGTGGGCTCATTGAAGAACGAACAGACAGACTTAAAGTCTGGCCTGAAATCCTGCTCAGATATGCAAGCACACAAATTAAGAGGAGATTTTCACCTGTCTGGAAAATCCCGATAGATAACAGATGCACAATTTTACGACCGTACATCTGCTTTTCAGAGGAAAAGCAGACGTGGAGCCTCCTGTGCAATAAAGAAGAATGCAGGGAGTGGTTTCTGGATGGTGAGTCAACAACAAAACACTTGTCTCTTCCAACAGCCATTGTACAGCGAATACAGAGGTAAAACCAGCTGACCAAATGTGGTGGAGTTCCGCTTGGGTTGCTAGGTAACGGGCGGAGTTCCGCTTGGGTTGCTAGGTAACTGGCTGTGGCTACTCATTTGAGACATTACATTCCAGAGGTTTTTGAAACGGGTCATTTTCCAAACACCAAAAAACATTTTTGAGAGAAACTGAACAAATTCAGACTAGGATTGCATAAAAACAAGACCTATAGTTAAAAAATGAGACAGAACTTAATGTTTCTCAAAATCTTTGTTTTCTCACTTTTAGATCCACTCCTAACAAACAGAAGACCTAATTTGTACCATAAACGTGGTATGAATTCAAATCTGCTTTAAAATGAAAATCATTAATAAGCATCAATAAGGAGAAATCTGGATTAGTCTGCTTTACTGTTCTGGTGTAGTATTTAAAAATGTTGATGCTTCACAGATCTTGTCATTTTTAAATGTTTAAGGGAGCAATGCAACTCCAACGCACAAAGATATTATTAACATCTCAAGAGCAAGAAATGTTTTCCTCAGAAGAAATTAAATTAATTCACCTCATAAACATTCAGTGATAGGAAAGGCATCAATTCATCCAGAACGTTACTCGTGTTATTCTTGTTTATATCAACATTTGTTTGATAAAGTGAAACATTTAACAAGAGCAAAATATTCACAAAATCTGTCAAACCAAATCCTGACATGTATAAATAAATAAAGAGAAAACTGAAGTTTTTTTTGACATAGAACAAAGAAGGCCATCTAAATGCTGCAGTTACTCTCTAAAAAACACATTTAAATTATTTTATTTGGATTGACTGCGGTATATATTGTTCCGAAAGTTGAGAAATTCTCAGGTTTACTCGTAGCATACCAATGAAACCTAATAGATGCTAATTTAAGCTGAATGATTTTTGTCTCCTTTCTGAGTCTCCATGCAGAGAAAAGATGAAAATAAATGAAAAAGTTAAAGATGGCTGATCCATTCCATTACATTTGCTCCAAAGAATCGAACATCATTGCCCTCTACCACCTGCGCTTGCTGCAAATCATCCATTTCTCATATGTTGCACATATCTGGAAGTTTATTGATTATTTGAGATTTTATTTTTGCACCAGGTGTTCTAGGCAGGTAATGCACACTTAATAATCTGGTGCTGCTTATTGAGAATGAGGTTGGGGTGGGGGACTCAGTTCATATTCTGACAAACCTCTGCAGACCATCACTGACATCACGTCTGTCTCCATGGCGATGTGGCGGAAACGTAGGCTGCTGGTATCTGGAAGCAAAGCGCAGGAAGAGATTGAAAGAGAGACGGAGATAGGAATGGACAGACAGAGAATGAGAGTGTTGGAAATCCTCTCGGAAAGGCGTGAAGGAATAAAGTGTCAGGAAGTGACTGGCTCTGAATGCTAATATCAGAGGCTTTGGATGGACAGGGGAGCACGTGAACGCACGCACCGGCAGCTGCCTCCATGGTGTCTCTTTCAGTTTTGTCAACAATCAGGCGGTATAAAGTGAAAAATAGCAGAAATGTCACCTGAGCCAATGGCAGGACTCAATCTTTGGCTGTTCCCTCACAGAGAGCCACCAGAGGAAAGAAAGGAGAAGAGAAAACTGGTGAAAATGATCACTTCTTCACATTAGGGTTGAAACGATTAATCGGATCAGTAGTGATTAATCGAGTCTCCAGACTCTAAAACATGCAAATTGTTGAAAGAACAACTCTCAGAGCAGTAGTTAAGCCAAACCTGCCAAAAATATACATAATCTGCATTTAAGATCAAAAACCTTCTTTGTCTGTAAATCTGTTCTCTTAAGTAGCAGCTTTAGCTTCACCTGGTTCAAGTTCTGTAAAAAATAAAAAATCCCCACCAAAACAAAAAACTTTCTAATTTAGCACCTTCTTCTATGCAGTTATTAATTGGTTAATCCAGAAATTAAACAAATCAGCCCTACACTGTATTGATGTTAATCAAGCAGAAAGAGCTGAGCTTTTCACATGTTGATGCTAAATGTTTTTTTAGTTGCAGATGAATTCTTTGCTAGCAAGTGTACATAAAAAATGCTTTGTTATCTCATTTTAGACATTAAAATGTTTACATTCATGTGTAAAAATTAATTGAGATAGTTTAGTTGCGTCTTTTTAATCCAGAGTATGTGCCGATCCGATTAATTGATTAATCGTCAGAATAAAAGAATAATTGATTCTAACAAACGTTTAGTTGCATTACTACAGATCTGAACGTCGTTCAGTTTCACAGCCCTAATAAATATGACTTAACCTAAATTTTAACTCTGCTACTAAGAACAAACCGTTTTTGTCTCAGTAAAAAAATGAGAAGCGAGTGAGCGCACTCCCCTCAGTCAGAGCTTTAAAAGGAAATTGTCCTCAGAAAGGTTTAAGCTCAGTAAACTTCCAAGGACATCTCTCTCAGTCTCATCCACATCATTTTGGGACACAATGCACCCAATCCATCACAGAAAACAAGGTCTCATGATTCATGTTTGAATTATGTGTATGATGCAAAAGCAGGATTTGGGTTGGAGCAGCTCCAGCTGTGACCTTGGATGGAAAACGGATTCAGAATGGTGACGTATGAAATAAACCAAAAAGGAAAACGAGGATTTATCATTCAGTAGATATGAACCACTCAGCTTTTACTCTCCAATGATACGTTACAGTTTCATTAAGGTCTGACACACCAAAGCCGATTTTATTTCTAAAACTAGTGTTTATACAGCTTCGGATAAGTTCATCCTTTATCAATTTGTGAATCTGTTTCGCTGTTTCATCCAAACCTACTTTTCAGTCAGAGGAAACAATTTATTTTTCATCTATTTCAGTTAAAAGTACAACATTTGACAGTGAGTTCTTTTAGTTTTACCTGCTCAGCAACAAATAAACATGTATCTTAGTTAAAAAAGTAAGAAAAAAGGATTTCAAATTTGTACAGATCCCCAACTTGTTGGTCGAGATATAATTTTTAGTTTATTCCCAGCAACAAAAATGAGAATTATCTTTGAAAACCCGTAACTGTACTTAGCCATTTTAATTATTGAGCGTGACTAAGCTTGTTTGTGAGTAAAAAGTTGCTGGAGATTTGCAAAAAAAAGAATAAAAAATATTGCTAATAAGAGGAAAATTATTGTTTTGTACCTAATTTAAGAAAATTTTATACAAAGAAAAACACAAAAGTTTTCGTGTTTTGTGATAAATGCATCAGCTTCATTTGTTGGAGTACGATTTAAACCAAACAAAGCTACTCCGAAGGCCGCAAATGGCTGCACTTTGGACATCCATGATGTAAATATAACATTTCACAGCAACATACTTCAATATGTATGTCGGGTTAGGATGTTTTCACACCTGACAGACCGGTACACTATGTTCAACTAGGGACCAAAGTTGCAATATTTGTTACATTTTCAAACCAAACCCTTTGAAAAACTGTTCCCCTCCCCACCTGTGGGGGCGCTGCACTAAGAACCACTGAAGGAAATGACAGAAAACTCATAGGACAACATGAACGCAACTTCCTTCTTTGCTAAAAATTTTTTTTTTAAATTGTCAGATTTTAGCATTTGTAGAATTTCTTTTTTGCTTTTGGTAAAAAAAAAAAAAAAAAACACTAGACGTTTCTCCTTAGACTAGAGTTTGCTTTGGTTGTATTTACCCAGAATGCCCTGCACTTCAGTCTGTGACTGCTTTTGGAGCGGTCTCCGGTTTGCTTGAATTCACATATGGATCCATATCACAGCAGTTCAACCGAACCAATACCAAGGATTACAGGTCAATTACGCCTTCACAACTCTCCAAATGAGCCGGACAAATGAACTAGAGTTCCATTAAAGCAAACTAAACAGGGCTGGTGTGAATGCAGCCTTAGATTCTGCCAAAAATGATAGAAAACCAAACCTACAGCTGCTGTCTAGTACTTGAACAGATCACCAATTGGTCACAAGGTAATGTCCCGGCCCCACATGAGCCTGTAGCTCCACACAGGCAGAACCTGAGTGCCAAGTGTTGTAATGAATTTACAGCAGCTGCACAGTGTGACTGCAGATGAGTTCCCCTTCAAAGTCAAACTAATCAAATCCACACAAAATAGCTGGCAATTTTCAAACTCCCATCTCTGGCAGTGAGTGTCCTCTCCTAGCGTTATGGCAGTAATGAGGCACAGCATGTTGGTGTGTGCAGTTCATGAGGCTGCACAGATAGAGACTGGAGAAACTTTGGACCTTTTGAAAACCAGAATTCAGGGAGTGTAAGAGTAGAAGCATAACGAGAGCATTATCCATGCCTGCGCACGGAAAATGTACAGGCTGCAGACTAGCTGGTTTCATTTCAACCACCTCTTGGTTCATCTGAGGCTACAGAAGGCTTGCTTTAGCGTCAGCGGGGAGAAAAAGGCTTGCAGTACATGTAAAATTGATTTCTTTCAGTTGGTGATCTAAGTTGGTATGTGCGCATGTTTGTGAGGAACAAGCAACCAACAGCAGCGCTCAACAGAAATCGATATTTCTTCGATCAGAGAACAGCATTAAAGGACCGGATTTGTCTTTTGGTTTTATTTTTTTGCTGCTTTTCTTACAGAAAGGACTGAACACCTCAGATCAGGTTAGAAATCAAGCAGCACACAACAAAATATGTTTAGATTTGAAAGTACAGATCCTTCCTGGCTACTCAAGAAACTACAGCTTTGACTTTTCAAAGTAAATAATCAGAATTTATGCAGAAAAAGGAGAAAGTTTACTGTCTGGCTCTGATTGAAGTAAATTTAATCCAACTTCTCTTCAACAAGACAAGAGTAGATGAAAACAGGAGCTAACTAAGCAGAAGATTTTCCCGGTTATCAACGGTCCAGTATAAGACTGAGTCTTTAAAAACCATTCCTGTTCCACCAGTTTAAAAAGGAAATCAAACTGGTTTCTGTCAACAACAAAACATTTGTCTTTTTAATGTATTAAGAAAGTTTCTATTTGTTTTTTCCAGCTGACCAAACTTACTGGATTGCTCGGATTGCCATCTGGGTTGCTAGGTGACGGCCGGAATTACGCTGACGTTGCTAGGCAACGGGCTACTAAATTAACTGAATGTTTAAACTACATTTTTCCTGAGCTTTCCACCACTGCATACATTCGGAAAAAAGTTTTTTTCCCCTCACTGTCCATGTGTCTATTTGTCAAGATGATAAAAATAAGTATTAATATTATAGCTGTAATAAACTGAAAATAAACATTTATATTTTCTGTTTTGAAATTAAACAAGCTCAACAATTTAGCGTTAAATGTTTCCGTTAACATAAATATATTTACCTCAAGGTTATCATACTGTGACAATATGCTGATGTAAATAATTATGATTTGCATATTAATATAAAATCATAATTAGTGTAAATAATCTGGTTTTTTTTATTTTACAAGAATAGAATTGTTTCAAATTTGCATCAAAAACAAGCTGCATGTTTTACATTTTTGTTCCAAACTGTCGTATTTTTACTCGCGCAGTGAGAATGTCGTGTCTATTCTAGACGCACGGTTCGATCTGAACACGTTTTCCTGCATTGTCACTCACAGCGTTTATTTTTCTGCAAATATGAACAGGCTGCTAACTGTAACCAAAGCACGGAGCATTTTGTTTCCATTTCCAGGAGATGTTGTTGATCTGAGCAGATGCAGGCTGCAGCCCACCTGTTTACCACACCAAACACTCGCTTCATCAAAGCGTCCTCTGCAGGCTCCCTCTTCTTCTTTCTGTTCACTTCTGCAGGCACTCCAGTATTGATTCTTCTGCTTTGTTAGCCTTTCTTTCTAAAAACAACACCTCCTTCACTTTTGAGTGCTTGCTTTCCGTGTATGTACATCCTGGGCATGTCTTTCATGTGAGCTTCCTCTGCATCCCGTCGTCCACCTAATCCAGACCCGGCGCTCTAATTGACCAACGGCGGCCATTTTCTTCTTAAGATGAGCGTTTGCTTTGGGATGTAAGGCAACGTCCCACAGAGCAAAAATAATCAGACCCAAGAGGAGAGTTTGCAAAAGATGATGGTGCAAAAGAAATAAAAACTAAAAATCAACATCACCACACACTGGAAACACCACCGACATCCTGTGTCTGGGCAGCGTTACACGTATTCACCTGAGCTAAGTCCTTCTGAGAACGGTCCAGCATCAATAATTAATTTAGCCTGGAGCTAAACAGCTAGGAGTGCTGTTCACAATACATAAGGTCCAAGATAAACTCCCTGTATGCTGCTGGATGAGAAAGATGCTCCAGCATCAAGCAGATTCAGAAATCTCACCTTTTGAGACGTAATATACCAAAAGTATTCATATCTCCTGAACAGTTTCATGTTTTTTCTCATTATATCCCTCAACCTTAATGTTAGAACTGGGAGATATGACTTAAAAATAACATCTTAATTTCCCTCCCCTGTCCTAGCTTTTTCTTCTAATTAAGAAATAATATATATAT
>CAEFZY010051939.1:0-60853 GCA_903066815.1 Brachyrhaphis roseni
AATATAATCTGTATATTAGTGATATACATAGAGATGTTTAACCTCTATTTGTAAACTTGTTACCTTTAATGTCTGAAAGCATAAAAAGATGATAAATGTGTTGTTATTGGAAAGTACTGCTTCTAGTAGTTGGCTCTGCATAACAATTAGCAAATCCCACTGGTTTTCAGACATGCAGCTAAAATATTCAAGTCCAATTAAACATTATTTCGCCATCTTATTTCAAACCTATGGGATAAATCAAACAGCAATAGCTTTGGTCTGTTCACTGACTGGGAAGTTATCAGACTGTTGAATTTCCAGAAGTCTATCACTGTCTAGTTTGGTCACTAGCCAATTCCTATGTGCAACTGTATTTATTTGTATCACTTAATGTTAAATTATATGCTACCTGTTACTATAGACATTGGCTAAAAAGATATTTATGGGTAATACATGTGTAATGTCCATGGATGCACTGAGCCATGTAAAGATAAGGCATTTGATAGTAGGTCATCCAGTATTTGTAAATACAAGTATAGAATATATGTATGTTTGCCTCCCTGCTTTAAATATTGCATACCAGAGGTTGTTTAATTTAAGATTTGTTGCCACCAGAATATGGTATAAAATTATGAGTTTGATGAGAAATACTTGTTTAAAGTTATACAAGCTGCAATATCTGCCCAGTTAAGAGGTGCAGTACAATAATGTTAAACTCCTGTGTATAGTTCTGGCTTGTATACTTATGTCGGCTATATAACTATATATGTCTTTACAATGGCACTCTGCTTGCTGTGCTAAGATTTTCACTTTGTTCGAGCAGCACTGGTGCAACGGGGAAGCACAGACAAAAAGGCCTCTGAAAACCCTTGACGGGGTTAAGTTGATCATAGAGCACAGTTGCCTCTTTGAGCAGCAGAAAGTGACCCGAAACACTGTTTCAGTCCTGTTTTGATTTTTACAGCTTCCAAACCTGAAAGCAGCTATGAACCGGGAACAAAGTGACACATCAATTTCTGAACATGCTACCTAGCAAGTGCTCCAGATTATTCGCTATGAGTCATATTTACTGTCAGTGCAGACCTGGTCCAGGCAACAAGCATCAGGCTGCCTTGTTTTTGAATACCTCTCAAAATGAACACTGTTACAGGGTAACCGAGCCATACTGGTTTTATTCAGCAGAACTAACATGTACTGTATGTTTACATACAGGAGTAATATCAGCTTTACTAAAATCAGCATCTTAATGTATACCAGTAAAATGTGCAAGTTTACTGTGAAGCTGTAACAATTTGTAATTTGGTACCATGAGATATTCAAATGCATCTATTTCTGTTAAGTTCTTATATTTCACTCTCTCCAAAAAAAACAAAAAGGCTTTGCAAAAGTATCCATATGTCCTAAACTTAAACATAGTGTAATGCTACAACTACTAACTTTAATATACTTAATTGGAGTTTTTTGTTATAAATCAAGACAAATCTCAAAATGATTGTGAGTGAGATAAAGACGAAATTATGGGTTTTTTTAATGTTCTTTACAAATACAGATTAGAAAATTGTGGTGTATTTAGCCCCATCAGCCAATATTTTTATAAACAGAAATGTATCTAGTTATTACCCTTATGAGGTATCTCTGTACCAGCTGTGCACAACTGGAGACTGACATGCTTGCTCATTATTTGCAAAATAGCTCAAGTTCAGATTCTGCAAGCATTATTTCCAAGTTTTTCTGTAAGTTCTTAACTGGATTTGGGTTTTAAGACTTCGACTGGGTCATTTTAACACCTGGAAGTGCTTCGATTTAAATCATTCCATTGTAGCTCTGGTTGTATGTTTATGATGATTATCCTCGTGAAATAGGAGCATAATTACATGCCAATCACAAGTTTTCTTCCAGGATTGCAGTATATTTATCTCCATTCAGCTTCTCATTAACCCTGTCTAGTTTTCCTGTGACTGCTGAAGCTTTCCCACAAAACCATGCTGCCACCACCATAGGGCTGATGTGTGCAGAGGTATTTGCAATGTTTAGCTAAAAATCAAATTTGGTCTTATCTAATCATAGCACCTTCTTCCATATTTATGCTGTCTCCCCCATGGCGTTCAGCAGACTTCAAACAGGAAATTGTGCTTTCAACAGGGGCCTAGTGCCTCCCGCTCTTTAGCATTAGGTAGGTGTCCTCTGAAGGCCAGTTGGTTGCACTGGATTATCTCTAAGAGTATCAGATTTAAGGGGGCTGATTAAAATTGCACACCATTTTTTTTATATATAGTTAAAAACCATAGTTTCCCTTCCACTTAAGTTTTATTCACTACTCTTTCTTGACCAGTCACAGAGAATCCCAATAAAATATATTGAAATTTGTGGTTGCAATGTGACAAAATGCAAAATTCAACGGGTATGAATATTGTTGCAAGGCACTGTGCATTTTATACACTGTTAATTTGTAAGTCTTTGACCTAATGCTTTAAAATAATGCAATTCAAAGTTTGATTTTCTTCATTTTTTCAACTGTTTTCATGTTAAAAATATACAAAGTTTTAAACGTTTTTATAAACCTTGGGATATCTGCAGTAGATGGACATTGATCGGTTTCATTTTTTTAGGATTTCAAATGTCTACTTTCTGGACTAACATTTTGTGCAGCGTGTAACCTTTCAATAGAAGCCCTTGGTGTCAAAATTGACTGTAAAAATATGTCAGGGTGGCTCACCTGATGTCTCTGTATACATTTGGGCACTGTGAATAAAACAATAAAGGGTTTTTTTTTGTTTGTTTTTGAGCTAATTAAGATTTGCATGGACTTGTTTGTGTTTACCATCAAAAGTTTTAAAAGGAGGCAGTTGCTAAATTCAAATGACCACTAGATGGCAACAAAGCAATTCTGGTGACTGTAGGAGGCCGATGCAAAAGGGAGACCCACCATCCCGTATGGAAAGGGGGAGAGGCGGGGGCTCTCCACAGGGCCGTGTTTATAGTATAAATAATAGTTAGGTTACGTATGAATCAAAGTGATGATTTCTCTGATGTAACCGTAATAGCTCCGGGCTGTAAAGTTTTTGTGTCAACAAGAAACTTTGGAGGCAAAGTTGTGATCGGTTGTAGTTTACATGTCAAACAACAGAGAGGATGAGGATGAATGAGTCACAATGTTGACTCTGGAAATTAAGATGCTCTCTGACCGCTAATAAAAACTGAACTTCTTTTGTAAAACCTTTTGAAAAACATTAGTGTCTTTTAAACAAAGAGGAAGAGTAAAACTACTTTTTTTATGCACAAGCGAAAGAATGTAGGGTGGTGTTCTGTGCAGATAAATGTTGCAGCCAGCCTGTGTTTCCCTCATTTGCATCCCGTTGATTTGCAATGCAAATCAGACTTGTAGATTGTGTAAGATGTGGGGTCCGCTAATAAATCACATTACACAGTGGTGGCTGACTTTTCTAAACTTTATCTTGTTCAGAGTTTCAACCAGAACCCTGTATTAGATGCTCCAACATGACTTTCTCTGTTCTCTGGGACTTTTTTTAAAAAAAAATATATATATATATCACTCATGACAAGAGACAAAGGACTTTAGGCAATATAACTTACACTTTTTATTGATTTTAAGATACCAAAGTTATGATTATGATCTTAGTTGTCTCACTGGGGCAAGTCATCAGGTGCCTATTCATGCTCCGTGTTCCACTGCCCCCCACCCCCATAACCACACACACAAACACCCGCCCATACAATTTAAGTAGAGTCAGTCAGCATTCATCCAGTATGTGTCACTATAAATATTGACACTGCAAACAAAGCCCCCTCTTTAGCCCCTTAAATTACACTCATTTAAACGTTCCCTTGGTAAAAGCGTGTGCGCTATCAGATCACTGCACAGATAAACATCTACCTCCGAATGTAACCTTGCCATCATCTATAGCTGCGAGACATGGGATTCACACCCGACTTTATAGATGTACATTTTTTTAACCTAAAAAAAAAGAAGAAAGAAATGTCAACTGTAATCTGTCTTGGCCCTGCAGCTCAAAGATAAAGAGAGCTATATGCAGAAAGTGAAAAATGAAACTTGTGGCATTGATGTAGGGCTTCTTTCTCAGTTCGCATGTCTGGCTTCTGTGCTGTGCACCGAAAGGGTTAATCTCCTCTTGTTAGTCAGCATCCTCTTTTCTGTATTTTTTGTTTTGCCCTTTGTCTTTCCATTGTCTGACACTTAATCTCCTGCTTTGAATAACTAAGATTTAGTAGGATCTTAATTCAGTTATCAAAACCATGGCAACAGCTGCTAGTACAGTGTTTGCTCATCTGCCAGTAGCTCTTAGTTTAACAGAAATAAAAAATTACAGAATGGGATAAAGTTTCCAATTTGAGTTTCCCTGAAGCACAGCCTCTAAGATGCCGCATATCAATTTGTGGACCAGATTAATGAGTCCATTTTTCCCAAACTTCATGTAACTTATGAGCTCTATTGTTGAGCTTTCTGCTTACCTTAATATCCCTGACAGCCCATCAAAACTGTGGAAATATTTCAGCTCTGGACAAATTATTGTGCATTAGAGCCACCATTTACTTCTTCTATGAAAATGTGTCCAAGCCATTTCACAGACAAAAAGCCGCTGAAGAAACTAATCTAATTTCTAAATTCAACAGCTTGTCAGAGAGAGGCCAAGACCCAAGAACTTGTAAATTGTCCGAAAACAAGTCGTAGCAGTTTAGGCAAAAGCTGTATTATGAGCCTTTACAACCTTTAATGACATACTTTGCATGGTGTGAGGATTTACACAAGAAACATAAGTAGAAGTTAGTGCATCACCAATGACCTTCCTGTGCGGCAGACATACTGAGTACACAGCAGGTAGAGTGTGCAAGAAAGAAAAGTGTTTATTTAAATAAAGAGTGTTTTATATATTTTTGCACTGCATTGGTTTTAATGAAAACACCTCTTGTTCTGTTCTTGGTATGTGTTTCACACAGGAAGACCATTGGTGGCACACAGCTCCCTACCTTGATTTCCTTTATAAATATTTGTCAGTTTATGCATAAATAGTCAAGTAGAATTTGAGACAGTCTTTTGTGGATTTGCCCAATGCTTTAATCAAATTCAGAAGTTTACATACGTACACCAAGACTGCTATATCTTTAAACAATTTGGGAAATCGGCGATGATGATAACAACATGGCTTTGTAAGATTCTGACATGTTAACTGACAACATCAGAGTTAAATGTTTCAATTTGTAAATGCACTATTGTGCAAATGGTCAAATAAACTACAATTTAAGTGAGTGGCCATAATGACTATTGTAAAATTCCGAGGGAAAAGGGACATCAGCTCAATGACGAAGCTGGGAAATTTAAGCTTGTGTACAACAAAGTTTTAGACAGTGTATGTTAACACCTGGTTTGACAGGGGAAGAGCGCATAAATCATAAAATGGTGGATGCTAATGCTAATCTTGCAGCTGTGTAGGTGACTCATGCTCACATTAACTAAAGCATGCTCTTCTCCTGATTACCTCTTAAACAGCAGAAGGTGATTTCCATGCAGCACTTTGGTCGTATTATCAAATGATTAAAGTGAACGCTTAGGGGGAGGAAAGGGTTAATTTCTCATGCAGTATTAAGATCTTCAACATCAACACCCACACATCAAGTGTAGAAGTTCACATCATGTGCATCACTAAATATGTACATTATTAATAAAGCGATTCCTGTAACAAAAAGGGGGATGGGAGGAAACAATATTTTTTGGCCCTAAAGTGATGTTTTGTTTTATGTTGCTGTTTATGGGATGATAAACAGCATAGACATCTGCCCTGTAGAAACACACCTGCCAGAGTTCATCTGTTCACCTTCAGTGTTTGGGAATCATGGCCAGTAGAGTGCTGTATATGTCTCATGCAACCGCAGATATTTTTATTTTTATTTGGTGCAAGCATATGCTTACTGACGGATTTGTTGACTGCTTCTGACAATTTGCATCTTGCAAAATATGTGCAAGAGTTTGTGGGCAGATGAGAGCAAGATAGATGGCACATATTAACCTTTGTTTGGTAAATGAATACCTAACAGAGGTCTTGCTTTTTGTTTTGTTTTTTTTGTCAGTGAAGCTGCTGTTGAAGTCTGTACACAGTGAAAGTTTCTTTCTGATTTGTGTTACAATAAACATAATGGTTTAGGTAGGATGTTTATGGTTTCCTGTCGATTTCTGATCAGATCTATGCCATGGTTTGAACTTTGGACCTTTGCAGTATAAGCTGCAACTACATGAAGGAGTCCTTTGGTGCACCTTTTGCAATCACTTGTTAATTTAGTTTAATATTAAAAGTAAATACCTTCAAAAAGCTCATTGGAAAAGTGGTCCTACTAGTGAGCTCAAATAGTATGTTCTTTTGTTATTTAAAGTTTATTTCTGCAGAAACAAACATTGTTATGGACTTCTCTTTAGTGTTTTTCCATTTCTACTCAGTATTCCCTCCCTAGTTCACTGAGGAAACACGAGTAGCTTCCTGTAAATCATGTGCTTTCTTGTTGTATCAAGTGCGACTCAACCTGCTTGTCCTGTTCCTCCAGCTCAGCATCATTAGTCTAAACCATATTGCTGTCACCATTACACAGACTCAGTCATATTGTTGCTCCTGTAAACACACGTTTTAGATGTAGACTTATCCATGTGTGACTGTGTTTATTTTGTCCAGATTTGGGGGGGCATGTGTAATGTTTGTGGTTTGCATGGCAGGGTTTTATGGTGGGATTCTTTTTTGCGGTTTGTGAACCTCTGACGCACCACCTGAAAACTAAAAAAACGTTACCTGTAATGGTATTGAATTCCAAGTAGACCATAAAGAAAAGATTTATTTTTTTAAAAAAAGAAAGACTGCACAGTGACTACACAAAGCTCCTTTGTGCTTAAGTTTAAATATAGTAACAAAAATTAATTGGTTTGAAGGTAACAAAGGTATCTCAGCTTGTTACATAGCAGCATAAATGTTGTCAGAAATTAGAATAAAGTTGCTCAGCTAACAAAAAAAACTCCAGGAAGTTAGCTACTACCTTAGCAATGTAAGTTTGCTATTTAAAAAAATCTGACAAAAAAAAAAATAGAGAAAAGAAAGCTTTTAGCAAATATCGCTATTTTATCTAATTTATTTTGTTTGTGTCAATAATATATTAAGGGACTAACTGGCAGAAGTTTAGCGACTCTCTTTTTATTTAGCAAGTTATCACTGTTGGATTTATAAGAATTCACCTTCTCATAGATTTGAAACTCCTGCTTCAGAACTCAAATTCAGCATACCAGAACAGCAGTAAAATATGCTATGATTAATTTAAGCAAGTCTAAGCATGTTTATTTGTTGGCTTCCTTATGTAACTTGCCTCTTGCCTTTTTTACGTGTAAGTGTGTGCATGCAGAGATGTTTATCTTGTGTGTCTTTGTGTTGCCCTATGATGAAGTGGTGACCTGTCTGTGGTGTATGTACCCCACCTTTCACCCACTGACCACTGAAAATGGTAAACCCCACCATAAACCTGCAAGAATTCAGTAAGTGTATTAGTACATTTCAATGTTATTGATGCTACTATTATACTATTTTATAATTTGCTGTGTAAATGTACATTTGCCATGTACACGTTTCAGTAGGATTTTATTTGATAGACACAGAAGCAGCCAAGAGGCCTATGCTCTGGAGGAGATTCAAAGATCCACAAATCAGGTGGGAGAATATGTCGACAAGATAATTACTAGTCATGCTCTCCACAACATTGGCTTGAATAAGGGAGCGGCAAGAAGAAAGACCCAATTAATATTTTGCTGCAAGTCATGTAGGAGGCACATAAAGCATGTGAAAGAAGGTGTTCTAGTCAGACGAGATCAGAAAGTGACTTTTTTTTTTTTCTCCTTTTCTTTTACAATGCAAAATGAAGTGTGGCAGGAAAAATAACATGGCCCTGAGTTCAACTGAGAATCTGTGGCAAGACTTGAGAAATAATGTTCTCTGTTGTTCTCCATCTAACCTGACTGATTTTGAACTGCTTAATGAAGAAAGGGGGGAAAAAAGCTCAGTGAAATAATTGTAATTAATGTAGAAAGCAACTGTACAAAATAAATGAGTTGAATGATAATGCTGTGGCCTCAGACGGTGATAGTTTAATGTCTATGAGGATGGCATAATCTGTGGCAGCTAGCACTCAATATTTAACAGTATAAAATCCAAGACGACCAAACGACAGTAAAAAAAAAATAAAAAATGTTTGGGGATTTCAGGAATCTCCCTTTGTGCCCATTTGAATCTGCTACGTTCATTGACCACATCAACCACAGTTGACGACTTTGTGTGAACAACAGATGTATGAATAAAAGGAGATTAATGTCCAACTATTTTATCATCCCTTATTCTGCTTTTCTTTTTCTTTTTTTTAATTGTTAGATGGGATTCGGGGAATCTACCAGGGAAGGGGAATTCTGAAGGAGTTTGTTCTCCAGAGATCCACTCCTATTTTCCCATGCATCTCATTTGACAGGCAAATCCAATGCAAATCTACTGTGCTGGAGAGGAGGACCCACGAAGAGTTGGGAGACACAGTGTACACAGGAGGGTCGGTCAGTTCAAATGGGTGTGTGCGTGTGTGTTTTTGGGGTAAACCGAGCGTAGGGGGAGAGACAGAGGAGAGGGAGATGCTTTCAGGATCTGTCAAATCCCTCATTGTCTCATGTCTGACATTAACTTGTTTTGTGTGTGTGATGAAAATTTACGCTGCAGATAAACGTGATATTTTGCATGTGAGATTGGATAAGACTGTGTGTGAAAGTGTGCAAGAGTGTTCACATTGCATCACAAGAGCATGTGTGACACATGTACCTTCCTCTTTCTAGTTGCAAAACAGCCCTTCTTGTCGTTGCCTCTGCTTCCGCGTGTGTGTTTGTCTCGGTGTTGTGCATCTCCCTTCATTCATATGCAGTCCCGTAGTATAGTAGTGAAAACTGTGGGGAAGTTGTCACAACGAGAGGAAGCGTGTAGTAAAAATATGACAAGATATGCCGAGTATTGTTCACCTCATTGAAGGAGAGTTTCCTCTTTTTTTTTTTTTTTTTCTTCTGTGAATGTGTTGGGGGTGTTTCTGTGTGCACTTCTTCAGAGGACGGCTGCGTGTTGCACACACTGGGATACACCTGCCGCTCTACACACAAACGATGCACAAAAACATGACTTCATATTTACGTTTGCCGTTGTTCCTCCTGAATCAGACTTCCTCAAGAGAAGTTCTCCAGGATGTTGTTAAAGCGTGTAATAAAGACTGAAACTGCTTCCCAGTGAAAGTAAATCATTTGATTGTTTTATACTTCCTGAAGTCCAAGCATGACCTTTGCTGATCTTCCTTACTTAAATCGGTGATAAGATAACATACTCCAATGTGGATACCATGACAAATCTTTTAAAAATGTGCAAAATTACAACTAAAAGAAAAATGACTTACAGAGACAGAGTTAGATCACAGGGCATCACTTACATCGTCATTTGCTTTAGTCCTTGAATGCGCGTGGATTCAGCTAGCATGGATGATTCTCTGGTAGCTCACTAATATTACTCTCTAATATAACTCACTTCCTGCCGTCTTCTTTTATGTCCATTCAGAGACTGTGCAACTGAGGAGCATGCATCAGTTGCACAGCTCACACCGAGCTGTTCTGTCAGCTCGGTGTGAGTGCTCTGCAGTCTGCTTTACTCATTCTCTTGCTTCAAATGCCCAGAAGTTTGGACACCACACCTCTCCGTGCGCTTGTCATTCTAGCTCTCCATTCGCATGCCGGCCGGCATCGTTGATTTCAGACAACACAACATGTAAGGTGTACTACTTAATTTAGGAAGCAAGACAAGGATGTGATATTTTTCTACCTCTCTGATGGCATGTTTCGCTCTGAAAAACAGACATTCTAGAAGAACCTGCTTACTTCTGCTTACGGTTAATTTTCAGCAGCCAGTTATCAAACTTTACAAGTACAGCTTGTTAATGCTGGAAATATGGATCAAATAACATGACTCACGTAGGACTTATTTGCCACGGTAAAGGGTGTGTAGATAATGTAATAGAAAGTGGATCATAATGAACACATTATGCGTGGGTGTTTGATAAGGATTCTTCCTGTTTTCCAAGCGCGTTATGTTTCATTTTCACTGTCTTAGAAATGAGAATCACAACTGTCCAATTGAAAGTCCTTATATATATATATATCTGTATATATATACATATATATATATATATTTTATATATATATATATATATATATATATTATTTTTATTTAATTTTTTTACTTTTCTGTCAGACAAAAACTTAAGTCACAGTCAGACATCTTCATTGCGTTCTGTGAATCAAGGCAGTTAAGGCTAATCCTTTGCTAGCTAACTGCTCTTTTCAGTAACACTGTAAGTCTAAAAAGCTGATATTTACAGGTTAACTAACTTATCCTCTAGCTACTCTAGTAATTGTATTAGTCATTGTGCCCAGGTTCAGAAAGTGAACGAAAAGTTCAGGTGCCTTATTTCTCTACTTTTTGAAACAGTTTGAGGAACTTTTTTGCTGCTTTGAAAAGTATTATTAGGCGATGATTTTCTACCACTATAGCACAAAAATGACATTTTAACTGTTTATTTTACATGCAGAAATATTTCTGTAACATTTAGTCCTGCTGTTTTTCCAGGTTGTCCCCGGAGGAGCGTGCTGCAGTGGAGGCTCAGCTGGACGAGCTGACGGCCACCTACAACCAGCTTCTGGACAGCTCCACCCAGCAGCTGCAGCAGCTGGAGCAGCAGCTGGCCAGAGAGGAGGAGAGAAAGGTAGATGGGCTAAAAGCGAGGCGGAGAGGTTTATGACAGAACCATGCTCCGGGTAGGACAGATTCAGGAGAAATAACTGAGGTTCTTTTAAAAACACGTGGCTTTGAGTCTCAACACGCTTGCAGGCTAATGTTGAGTTTGTGGGTCGGCGAGAGTCTGTGTGTCAGCATGTTGTGTGTTCACAAAGAAAACACCGCCATTGATTTGGTTTAACAAACATCACAGACGCTGTTCAGACACGAGCAGGGGATTCAAATCTGAAGAAGAAACTTAAGATCCACCAGGTTTTATCTGGATGATGGAGTCTGAACCGCGTCTCTGCATGGAGTGATCCATCCTCACCTCATGAAAAACCCCCAGTCCTTCCTTTCATCTTCATTTTCACCATCATCATCATCATCTTCAGAAAGCAAACACATGCTGAGCTGCTAACATCCAGGGCCTGAGTTGTGCAGCAGTAGATGCTCCAGTCATGATAGCGGTAAAACACTGCAAAAACACAAAATCCTACCAAGTAGTCTAGTTCAAATATCGTAGCACACTTGAAATAAGACAAAACTAACTTGCAAGTAACTTTTCAGCAAGAAACAGGAGATTATTTTGAACTTATAGTGATTAAAAAAAGCTAGTTGCTGGCAGGTTAATTCACTTATAAGTATAGTAGCAGTATAAAGTGCTTTTTTTATTTTAAAAAGTAGCTTGTAAAGTAAAATAAAGTACATTTTTAGATTTGAAAAAACTAGAAAAGTAGTCAAATGTTTGATGAAAACCATGAAAACTACTTTATACTTTAGTATTTTGATTAAAATTACTTTATCAAATTAGTACGTTTCTAGTTTTGAAACAAACAGAAGTTTCTTCTAGAAAAGTACTAGTTTACCAGTTTTCTTCAAAACTAGTACTTTTGATAAAAACTATTACTCTTCATCAAAAGTAGTATTATTTTTTTTTTTAGGAAAAACTAGTACTTTTCTATCAATATTAATGAAAAATGTGCCTAAAACAATCTTGTATATCCTAATGAAAAGTAATTTGTAAGTTAGTATTGTCTTTGAAATTTTAAATGTAAGATATTTGCACTACAAACCAGACAAAAATACTTGGTAATATTTAGTTTTTGAAGTGTAAAAGCAGCAGAGTGATGCATCATTAGAAAGTTGATGCATCAGAGTAGAAACACCTTCACCGTCATTTCTGTTGCTGCACAGTAGAGAACCTGAAACACCCCAGCATAAAGTCAAAGCTTCCCGCTTACATTTATCAGTGTATGTGTTTAAATCTGTGAAAAATGTTCGTCTCCTGGTGTTTGCAGTTTGTTGCAGCAGTCATAATCAGTTTGAGAATGTACTTCCTGTTGATTTTTAAGAAAGTTTCTTGAAATTTTTAAGATAATTTCTTAAAAGTCAAAGCTTCCTGCTTACGTTTACCCATGTGTGTTTAAATCTGTGAAAGTGTTTGTCTCCTGTTAGTAGTTTGATGCATCAATCAAAATCGAATCGAATGTGTTTGAGAATTTAGTTCCTGGGTGATTTTGAAGAAAATTTCTTGCAGTGAGTCAGTGCACCTGAAGGCCAGCTGTGCAAGGCACCAACAAAAATACTCACCTCACCATTTGAGCATGTTGTGTCCAGATCACAAGAGTGTGTGTGTGTGAGAATGGCATTTTATGTTTCTTCTAATGCATTTTATTAATGTGTGAAACTTTAAACCAGCGTTTGTGCTTGAAACTCACTAACAGCTGCCAGAGGAGAAATGTGGACATCACAAGCCGAGGATCAGAGAGAGAAATGGAAACTGAGGAGTTTTTAGGAATAAGATCAGGGAGCAATCAAGGCCAGATGTTTTATAGCTTTATCATTCTCCAGGTATCTGTCTAAACTTAGTGTTTAAAAGTTCACAAGAAGGCAGGGTCATGTCAGTGTGGAGAAACTAACATGCAGAAAGCTAGCAATCAGCTTGTCAGCTGTCGTGTTGCCGAGCCGCATCGAGACGAGCCCGGTCGGTAAGTAGCGCTCGCTTTCTCTTTTACTGGTGCCTGTTAATTTAAACACCTTTTGTTCTTCCTCTTCCTCTGATTTAATCTCTTCCTTTCTTCTGTACTTTTGCATTTCCACTCTGACTTTAACTTCTCCTCATTGTGGACTTGAATGTCGTATTAATTTTTGTCTTTAAATCCTTAAATTGAATTAATTAAATACACCCTGATTGTTCAGAAGATACACCTGGAGCACATCATTTTTGTAGCCATCAGTAAGCTTATGTCATAAATTCTGGCACTGCTTTTTGTGTGAGGGAGCGTGTTTAAATAAATCATTAAAGTCCAAAATTAATGCCCTTCATACCCATGATTGGTTATATGTAAACTCACTCTAGAGCTTTTTCTGCATGTCTTGGTACAGTTTGCTTCTTGCATGCTTGGTGCTCGGTTTAGATTAAGTGTCAACTAAACTGTTTAATACACTGAATTTGTGGCAAGTGGTGGTGGATCTTTTTTTCTTATTTCCTTATATTTTATTAGTATATTTTAACACAATAACAGAATAGTAGTAGTAGCTCTGAGTTTTGTAACCCTTTTATTATTTAAATCAATCTGAACTGGATATTTGTTTCCGTTCTTTTTCAGAACCGAGCTGCCATTGGAGGAGTGATCGACCTGGGAACCGTGGAAACCTTCTCAGTGTTTCAGGCAGCCCAACGGGGTCTCATCGACCAGGACACCTGCTGTGTTCTGCTGGAGGCCCAGCTGGTCACAGGTGGACTCGTCCGACCAGACTCATCAAGGGTTTATTCTTTGGATTGTGGTGTAACTGAAGGCCTCATTGATGCTCACACCTGTCAGTCACTAGCGGAACTTGAGCGTGCCATGGAGTTGATAAAAGAGTCTGTAGGTGACCAAAAACTTTTGCCCGTAGCTGCAGCTATGGAGTCAGGGTTGATCACAGAAGAGGTTGGACTTCGTATACTTGAACTTCAGATGAGCAGTGGTGGACTCAGAGATTCATGTGGGAAAATCATGAGTTTGGAACAAGCAGAGGATATGAGAGTTTTGCCTTCCAGGATCTTAAACAAGCTTTACTCTAGAATTCAACACAAAGAGTTGCTCGATCCAAACACAGCTGAAAAGGTCAACATAGAAGAGCTGAAGCTGCGTTGTATTCCTGATGACGACTCAGGTCTCCTCCTCCTTCCTGTCAAACAGCAGCCTGGAGGAACCGTTTGCCTCCGATCTGGAAGAAAAGTTGGCATCTTTCGCGCTGTCCAAGAGGGACTGATCGACCGGACTGTTACCGTGAGGCTTCTCGAGGCCCAGCTGTTCGCCGGTGGTATTAGTGACCCACGTTCTAGCCATCGGCTGACAATTGGTGAGGCTGTTCGTCATGGACTTATGGACCAGGATTTAGCTTGTGCTATGTTAGCACGACAACTGCAGAATGGGGGAATTCTTGACCCGCTCAGTGGGCAACGCCTGGATTTAGAGGAGAGCATTCGCAGGGACCTTCTCTCCCCTCGTTTGGCTCTGTTGGTTCTTGAGTCTCTTTGGACTTTTACAGGACTCCTTTGGCCTGAATCTGGAGAGCTGATGCCCATTGCAGAGGCTCTTCAACAAGGGGTGATATCAGGTGATCTAGCAAGAAACATCTTAAGGCAGAGACATGCCATTGGAGGGCTGTACAGTCCAGAAACCCTCAAAGTGTTACCCCTTAATCAAGCTGTAGAAATAGACCTTGAACCTGATGTTCTAAAATGTCTCAGAGACATTCACATACCAGATGTTCTCTACAACATGAACCCGTCTGGTACTCCATCTCTAAACCGCCTGAGCTGGGGATCGACTAGCTCCTCTTCTTCACCTGTATCATCTCCTACAGGCTTCATGTGGGAAGCTTCACCAACCGATAGGGTCGATCTTGAAGTTCAAGCCAAAGACAAGCTTCTCTTTCACCTCATGACTCACAGTTATGTAGATGCACATTCTGGAAAAAGGTTGGTGCTCCTTGACCAAGATCTGGCGCTTATAGTTAAAGGTTCTTGTTTGGCTGCAGGAGAATCGAGTGAAGCCGGGTCATCAAACAAGTTGACTGGAGATAAACAGCAGAGATTGGGAAGTGGGGAAAATGTTATAATGCCAAATGAAGCAGAAGAACACAGCTCTGATCTGGAAACTTCAATAGATAACCTTGAAATGATGAATACAAGTGACGGTGGACAGGACATCAGACTACCACAGAAGTTACCTGAAACCACAAACAGAGACGGTCTTTCTGATCTTGATCCTTCTGTTTACACAAAAGTACATAAAGAAAAAGAAGAAGGGTCCAGTTTGCAAAGTGAAATGTTTTCATGGAACTATCAAGAAGGAATTAAACACAAAGCCAATTCTGTAGGTGGAACCATTCCTCGACATCTAGAGGTCAAAGATACAATCACAAAAACATCTTTTGAATCGGAGGAAGGAATTAAGAGTTGGACACAGCAGGAACAAATGCCAAAAGTAAAAGAAAGTAAGGAGGTAAATCTGAGAGAGGCTCAAGAATTCAAAGGTACAAGAACTTTTCCAACCGATTTAGCAAGTGTGCCTGAAACAGACGTTGACTTCAAGGGATCTGAGACTGCAGTTGATAAACCATTGATGGAAGAGCGACAGGAGGCCGCCGAGTTTGAGAGATTGATCCTGGAGCTCAAACAGGGAGGTCTGATGACAGAGGATGGAGAGAAGCTGCTGCCAGATGAAGCAGTAGCTCAAGGTGTCCTTCCTGGTCATACAGCAGTTAAATTGATGGCTCAAGCAGGTCTGTTTGGGGGATTCCTAGATGCCAACAGTGGGGAGTCGCTGAGCTTGGAGGAGGTGATGCAGGAGGGCTTACTAGATGAAGATCTTATGTGGGGTGTCCTGAAGTCAGATAAAACTCTTGCAGGTGTTGTGGACATAGAAAAAGGTCAGATCTGTGGGGTGAGAGATGCAGCTCAGGCTGGACTCATTGATCCTAACACTGCTGCTCGACTCCTAGAAGCCCAGGTTGCATCTGGAGGGATTGTCGACTTACGCAGGGATAAGAAAGTCTCTGTCACTTTAGCAGCAAACCTGGGTCTAATTGAAGAAGACCAAAGAGAAGAACTGATTGCTCTTGAAAAGGCTTTCAAAGGAAAGGATACAGACTCTGCAACAAGCCTCAGAAAGGCAAATTTACAGCTGCAGATGGAGGGTGTTGTCGACCCTGAATCCAAGTCTACAGTTCCCTTAGAACAAGCAATTAAGAAAGGGTTAATTAGATCTGATGAGGCATATCAGGTGTTGGCAAGACAGGTGGCTGAAGGTGGCATAATCCACCATGCTTCAGGAATGAGACTCTCTGTCTCTGATGCTGTAGATAGAGGACTGGTGGATCGGTCTATAGCTCCTGGGCTTGAGGAACTAGAATGGATCTATCGAGGAAAAATCAGTGCCTCAACCAAACCAGAAGCAATTGCTTTCCAGGCAACAACTGGAGCTATTATGGATCCTGAAAATGGAGTTAGGCTGACACTGACTGAAGCTGTGTCGAAGGGTCTTCTAGATGACAAGATGGCCACTGAAGTCATGGCTTCTCCGGTGGTAACACAGGGAGCAATTGACCCAAAAACTGCACAGATTGTGCCTTATTCAGAACTTGTGAGTCAGGGTAAGATTGATATTGAAACAGGCAAACGCTTCTTGGAGGTGAAGCCCTTCCAAGGTGTTCAAGATAAGCAAACCTTGAAGACCCTGACCCTCCCTGAGGCTGTTGCTTTGAAGTGGGTAGATCCAGTTCCAGCTGTAAGGTTGCTCCAAAGCCAGGCAGACACTGGTGGGATCATTGATATCTACACTGGAGAGAGGCTCCCACTGCCGGAAGCTTCTGCCAGAGGTTTAGTAAGTGGTGATATGGTCAAAGAAATAGCCACCAACCAGTTTGTAAAAGGAGGTTTGGTTGATCCAGCAACTGGACAACGAGTGTCAGATCTTAGTGATGCCATCTCTTCCCGGCTGTTGACGAGAGACTTGGCTTTGGAGATCCAGGAGACACTAAAGGAAAACTTTCCAGATGATCATTTTACAACTGTTATAGCTACTGGGACAAGAACTGACAGTCAAGCAAGCATGACTGCTGCAAACATTAGGACGTCCTCAGGATCTCCATCTTCTGTTCGAGGCTTAGAAGTTACGCACAATTATGACGAGACGTTCAGAAGTGAAATTTCAGATCAGTCATTGTTACATCCCGAAGATGAGACGGTAGCAGAAATGGAGCCTGAACAGTCAATGGATCTGTTATCCAAGTTTGCATCTAATGTTGAAAAAAGAATCCAGCAAGCTATTCAAGAGATACTGCCACAAAAACTGGATAATCGTCATCAACAAGAACCCAGTGACAAAATGGAGAATGAAGGTAAACAAGGGGAGAACGTAACCAGAGGTTTGGTAAAAGAATCCACTCAGGTAATAATCGATCATAGTGAAGATATCCAAAAAGAAGATGGCCAGGAGCCAGAAAAAGATGAGTACATGGAGTGTGGACCCACTGAGAGCACAGTAATGGTCCATCGTGGGTCTGAAGACGTGAAGTCAGAAGAAATTATAGTCGACAGAGAAACCAAAGATCCCAGATGTTTCCCAGGGTTTCCAGCAGGGAATGAGGACCTTAAGTTTTTGCAGACCAAAAGCAGCACTGATGTGGAGCAGTCAGATCATTTCTCTTCTTCTACAAGTAAAGAGTCAGACAACAAAAGCAAAAAGAAGAGGAAGAGTAAAAAGAAGGCAAGAGGGAAAGAAGTAGAAACTGAAACTCATATTCCAGAGATGAAACATGATCTTCAGACTCATCACACCAGTCCAGAAACCAAAGAGATTCCACAGGCTGCTCCTGTTGCCACTGAAGAAATCACATTAGATGCAAATGTGCAGAAGTCAGACTCCTACCTTCCAATTGCTACTGACCCTTCCTCTGACGAGAGAATGGAAAGGACTGAAGAGAAAGTTGAGACTGAAAATGTTTTGGTAGATCAGCAGCAGGAAGCGGTTCTTCTTGAACCAAACACTGAGATGGAGGAAGATGCAACCAGGACAATATTAGGTAGAACTCCAGAGAAGGTTGACATGAAGGTAGAGGAAGAGGAATCAGCGATGGAGCAGGAAGAAGTTTCTCTTAAACTAAACACTGAGATGGAGGAAGATGAAGCTAAAACACTGTTACTAAAGTCTTCACATGAGGTTTCTAAGCAGGAAGAGGTAAAAAGGGAATCTATGGAGAAGGCTTTGATTGCTAGACAACTGGAAGCACCAGAGGTGCAGAAGAGCAAACAAGCAGAGTCTCTGACAAAGTCAAGTCTTAAAGAGGATGAAAAAGCAGCCTTGATTCTGAAAGCTAAAGAGAGCATTCTTAAGAAAGTGTTTGAGAAGGGAGTGAGTGAAAAACAGGCACCCCAAGAGCTGGAGGCGCTGAGGAAGAAGCAGCAAAGTAAAACAGGCGATAAGAAGACAGAAACTAACAGTGAAGAAGGTGACGCTGACAGGAGAAGCTTTGCTTTACCGAAAGACCGTAAAGACAAAGTAACTGTCAAAAAGGACCCCATTGAGCTGCAGAGAACACCTGGAGAAATTCCTGCAGTTCAAGAGACGCTTGGAACATCTTCATGTGAAAACATCAAGGCTAAGCAGAAAGATGTTGAGACTCTTCCAACAGTCTCAAAAAGTAAGAGAAACAAGAGGAGCAAAAAGCTAAAACCAGCTGGAGATAAACCTGAGATGGAGAAGGCACCCACAGTTCTGAAAGATCCAAAATACACCACAAAATCTCCTGAACCGGAGTCAGACGGCACAGTTTTGAAGGAATACTTGAAGGTGAGCACTGATGATGATCAGGCAGCAGGAACAGCAACCAAGAAATCAATCAAACCAACCAAATATCAGCCTGAGTTGGAGAATGTAATACCAGAAGGGAAAATGGGTTCTGGCCTGCAAGATAGAAAAATGATCTCAAAATCTCATGCAAAACAAGAAAGCAGAATTTTGTCTGAAGATCTAAATGTGAGCACTGATACTGATGATCAGTCAATTGGTGCAGCTACCAGTAAGACAGAAAGTCTAAAACCGACTGAGATGGAGAAGGTAACATCACATATGAAAGATTCAGAAAATACGACGATTTCAGTTGCCGAACCAGAGTCGAACAGAAATGTTTTGACTGAAAACGTGAAGGTGAGCACTGATGATCAATCAGTTGGTGCAGCTACCACGAAGCCTAGAAGTCTGAAACCATCTGAAGATCTGCCTAAAATGGAGAAGGCAACTTCACATCTCAAAGATCCAAAATCTGAAACAAAATCGGCTGCAGAACCAGAATTGGACAGCATAGTTTTGACTGAAAACGTGAAGAATATTAATTATCAGTCTATTGTTGCAACTACCAAGAAGTCAAAGAGTCAAGACGATGAGCCAGAGGTGGAGAAGCTAAAATCAAATGAAAAAATGGGTTCTGACCTGAAAGATATGAAAATTACCTCAAAATCTGGAGCAAAGCAACAGCCAGAAAGCCAAATTTTGTCTGAAGACCTAAAGGTGAGCACTGATACTGACGATCAGTCAGTTGGTGTAACTACCAAGAAGCCAAAGAGAGAAAAACCAGCTGAAGATCAGCCTGAGCTGGAGAAAATCATCTCTGATGGAAAAGTGGATTCTGACCTAAAAGACATGAAAATGATCGCAAAATCTGGAGCAAAGCAACCGACAGAAAGCAGAATTTTGTCTGAACACCTACAGGTGAGCACTGATACTGACGATCAGTCAGTTGGTTTAACTACTAAGGAGCCAAAGAGTGAAAAACCAACTGAAGATCAGCCTGAGCTGGAGAAGATCATCTCTGATGAAAAAATGGATTTTAACCTAAAACATATAAAAATAACCTCAGGATCTGATGCAAAGCAACCAGAAAGCAGATTATTGTCTGAAGATTTAACCGTGAGCTCTGATACTGATGTTCAATCAGTCGGTGACCCTGCTAGACCATCTGATGTTGGTAAAGCCAATCAGAAAGACCCTGAAGGAGTCAAAAGTCTCCAAAAAAGTCAGATCGAACGAGCTGCAGGATTACACTTGGAACAGAGTGACTTGACAGATTTATCTCAGGAGGTTTCTAGCAAACAGGACAGGAAGTCCTTGACTCAAGCTGCTGCTCCTGACCTACATTCTGAGAAAAGCAAAAGGAAGGAAAACCTGCAGCCACCTGCAGCTGAAATCTCTGATGTTTCTGAATCTTTAACAAACCTGCAGCAACATCTGGATTCTCCAGAAACTGCTGCTTTGTCTAAAGAAGATGCTTCAATTGAGTCTGAATCTCTAAAAGTGACTGAGGTGGATCTGAGCAATGAGAGCCTAGAAGACGAAGAAAAAGTTTCCAAGAATCAAGAAATTCTGTCCACCAAGGAGGAAGCACAGTCCACAGGAAGCAAGGTACAATGAGGCTTTTAGATTCAGCTGCAGATATAAATATCTGCTACTCTTTGGATGTAAAAATGTAAACATTGTCTCCCTGCAGTCATCATTATTGCGTCAGGAATGTCTTGAACATGACCAGCGAATCATAGCGCTGCTCTCCACGGTCCGACACGTTGAAGTCCGACTAAAACAGCAGCAGCAGTCGGTGGGCCGCAGCCTCGTCACGTTGGATGGCATCATCAACCGGACTGAGGTAAAGTACTTTGCTTAGTTCCCGTAGTTAGACAAGCAGTTTATGGATTAAAACCCAACAGAATCAATCAAACGTTTGTTTTCCTTTTCTAATCCTCTCACCAGACGCTGGACCTTGAACTCTCCGACTTGGAGCCTGAGATAAACAAAGAAGTTGAAGCTGCAGAGCGACTGTTGAAGCCCAGACCAACCGACGTTCCTCATCAGCTACTGCTGGCCTTGGAGAAAGATGGCCGGAGCTTAGCCCGAGCTTACGAAGCGGCTCGGTCGCTCTCCGAGAGCGTCCTGCAAAGTCTGCGGGACCACAGAAACTCATGCAAGGTAAGAGATCCAGAAAACAGGAGATGGAAGCGACAGGAGAGGCTGGATCGCTCAGAGGTTGGTTTGAACTCTTTCAGGATGCAGTGGCAGCTGAGCAGAAATCTTTGGGACAACATGTGGACAGGCTGCTGTCCTGGTTGAGTGAGACAGAGGCTCAGATGGACGGAGACACGGCTGGGAAGGATGGGCTCACACAGCAGCTGGATCTCTGCAAGGTGATCTCATACAAACATGCAATATATGGAGACAAATTGGGGCCAATAACAAAAAATTCAAAATGAAAAACAAAAGATTTGAAACTGAAGAAAAACTTTAATCTAAAAAGACATTTTGAACTTTTCTTTCAGTTTCAAATCTCTTTTCAACTTCAAATATTCAAAATTATTTCAAAAATTGGTTTCAAATTTGAGATTGAATTTAAAATTAAATTAAAATTTTAAGTTTTCACTTAATTTTTTTTTTCCATTGTAAAAAAATTCCCCAGGTTTCAAAATAATTGTTCCGTTTCAAAAAGCATTTTCAGTATCAAATGTTTTCAATATTTTTGGACAAACTTTATGGTCTAGTCCAATCCAAACGTCTATGTGACTTAACTCTCCTTCACTGACCCTGCATGGCTTCTGCAAAAACCGACTGCTTCCCCCATTGTTTTTTCCCCCCCGAGTCAAATGTAACAGAGCTTAGATTTTATGTATTTAATGTTAATGTTTATCTTTCAACTGATGTATTTGTAGTGATTATCTCAGATTCTCTGTTAACGTAACATTAGCTAGAAGCGGGAAAACATCAGGATCAGCAAGTTTGTTGAGGGCTCCTGCTCACAAATCCAAAATTAATCAGGAAAGGTTTTACGAGCACAGCAGCTTCAGTGTGTTAATGGCCCAGATCTCATCCTAGTTAAGAATCTGCCAGATAGCTAACGTGTTCTTCGATGTGAGAGACATTGCTTAACTGTGTTTTTCTCTTTCCTGGTAACGAGCCCTGAGGTTTTCCTTTCTCTCCACTTGAAGGAGCTCCAGTCTTCGCTGTCGACTCGCTCCGACGAAGTCAGCAGCCTGGTCTCCGACATCCAGCTCTTCATCTCTGAGCGCGCTCAGGACCTGGCCCCCGAGCAGAGCAGGCGGCTCCTGGAGCAGCTGCAGCAGCTGCAGACGGCCTTTCACCACACGTCGAGCCGAGCCGAGGCCTGGGCCGGTGCTCTGTCCGCTCAGCGCGGCAGGGAGGAGGAGGAGAGGCGGCGCCGAGAGAGGAGCAGGGAGGAAGAGGAGGAGGACAGAGAAAGGAAAAAAGCGAGGGAGAGAGAGGTTTGGAAGGAAATGAATGGGATTCAGTTGTTGCTCTCCTCGCTTTCACCTGCATTTAACTCTGAACAAGCTTTCAGACTTCATTTTTTACCCACTAACGTCCATTTAGTCCCTGTACAAACCATCGAAACCTGAAGGATTATTTTGTTTCCTTTAACGGTTGTGTGGAGAACTTATGAACCCTTAATGTCTTACCAGAGGTGGAGAAAATACGCAAATACTTAAGTAAAAGTACAAATAAACAATGTACTCTAGTAAAAGTACCACATCAACATTTTAACTTGAGTAAGAGTAAGTATCTGCTTTTAAAAATACCTAAAGTATTGAAAATAAAAGTACGTGTTGAGTATAGTCTCTAGAATGTGTGTCAAACTCAAGGTGTGGGGGCCGAATCAGGGCCGGCAAAGCTTTTTATGTGGCCCTCTAGACTAAATGGCCTCATAAATGGAATCACCAAGAGAGCAACAGTTGCTGGTTGTAATTTTCAAACTATTTTGACACTTTATAGAGAGAAAATTATAAACTTTTAGCTTAGTGGATTTACCCAGGGTCAGAGGGTGCAGAGCTCAGATAAATGACGAAACGAGCTCCAACTCACACTCTATAAGGCTAGGTTAAAGGTTAAAGGTCATGACAGGACAGTTAAAAAAGCCCTGAATCAATTTGGATGTTTGGAAGGGAGGAATTAAGAAGTCTCTTCTCTCTAAAAACCTGATGGCAGCAGAACTCAGTTTAGCAAAGCTTCATCTGAATGAAGGACCAAAGTTCCATGCTGCAGAGCTCTGGCCTAGTCAAAGTCTGGACATTAAACCTGAAAGACTTTAACAGAGGTGTGCAAATCCAAATGTCTGTAAACCATGAATGAAATTAATTCACTTTGGTAAGAAAATGTAAGAAACAGATCAAGTTTTGGTTCCAGAAGCCGTTCTTTACACAACCCCGCTCCTCTAAACCCCGACGCTGCCGCTGCTCACTCTGTGTTTTTCCTTCCCTGCACGTCTGTTATAAAGTGTGTTGTATTAACCTGTTTGCATTGCTCTTCCAGATCGCCACAGAAGAAATCGCTTGCATCACCGCGGTAACGACTACCAAAAAAAAAACGTCTTTCTGGCTACGGCGCTTTACTGTTCTTCCTCCTGTCTCACTCTGAACCCAGAGGAAGAGGAGGAAAAACAAACAAATACATGTGTGATTTCTCTGTGTGTGTGTGAGTGAGTGATTTCTGGACACAATCTGCTCAAAGCTTTGCCAAGTGTGCACTTCATGAGTTCTGTTTAGCTGCAAATGCCAGAATCAGTGAGGAAACGTTCAAAATGCTTTTGTCGCCCTCTGCAGGTCAGGCTGATAATGTTGGGGTTCCTCATTGTTTTGTGTGTGGTTCTCTGCTGCCTCGTCTCTCTCAGGTGGTGCAGCAGCAGAAAGCAGAGTGCTCTCAGAAACTGGAAGGCCTCAACGCGTGGTTGGCCGGAGCCGCAGGCCTGCTGGCCAATCAGAGGGCTGGACCGGAGTCAGGTGACGTCAGCGCCCTGCAAGAGAGGCAGAAAAAGCTGAAGGTGAAGAATGACGGCTCACATTAACTTCACAGGGTTCATACAAACTGCAGTTTTGTAATAAGGTGAAATCTAAGATTGATGGAAAACATTAGTTATAGTTGAAACCAAACATTTTCATTCACCTAATAAATAGACATTTTATTTCTCACTGACTAAAGTTACATCAGACTAAACTTTTCTTTTATTTAGAATTACTAATTAATTTCTATTTGCAAAATGTCAGAAAACTTAGCAAGAACATTTTTGTGTAACTTTCTTTATATTTTGTTTAAGCATTTATTTTGATCAAGATCAGTTACCTTGACAAGATTTGTTTGTAATGTTTCAATGTAACCAATATTTATTATTCTTAATGCCTCAATTGTAAGAAAGATTAACTTATATTTCATACATGAACAAAGTTATTAAAATTTTGGGATTTTTTTGTTAAATTAGTATTTTCTTCTTGAACCAGTCAGATCTTTATAGGATGTGGAAAAGAGACATTTCAAAACAAAGTCTGTATACTCCACGTAACAATTAATCACAGTTAATCGATTAATCATTTAGTCCTTGTTTGATTTTCTTCCTGGCTCCAGGAGATGCAGAGGGACCTGCAGGTGAAAGCCGACGGCGTGGCTCAGGCCATCCGGTCGGTGGAGGAGTTTCTGGCAGAGAAAGGAGACAGTCTGAACGCAGAGGAGAAGAAGAACCTCCAGGTGGCGCTGGAAAGACTGAAGGAGCAGTACGCCGCCCTGACGGACACGACGAACACGTCGCTGTCAGAACTCGACGACGCCATCAGTACGACCGTACAGCAGAACACGCAGAGGGTGAGAGCCGAGTCCCAACATCCAGGCTGATGCTACACTGCAAAAACATTAATTTTACCAAATATTTATCTAATTTCTAGTGCAAATATCTTAGTACACTTGAAACAAGACAAAACTAACTTATTACAAGTAATGAAAATGTTTTGAAACAAAGTTGTTTTTATCTTAAATGCAAAATTTATTTGTATTTCATACTGTGTATTCAGTCTTTCCTTCTGGTCTGCAGGCGAAAGCAGTGGAGGAGCTTCAGGAAACCCAAAGCCAGATCGACTCCCTGCTTTCCTCCTTCAGCCAACTGGACCGGATCGCAGCACGGCTGGATGTGCTGGACTCTTCTGTTTCACCACCGGAGGGCGCTCTGGAGTCGCACACAGAGATGCTGCAGGTTGATTTCTGTACTTTTACTTTTAGATTTGGTATTTTCAGTAATCTCACAGTTTTAACCGGTGAAACTCGACTGTCCGCTCGCAGTCGGAGCTGCAGCAGCTCCAGGCTCAGCAGGCGCAGCTGCTGCAGATCAGCCAATCGGCTCGCTCCCTGCTGGAGCAGCCCGACTCCACGGTTCCTCCCGAGGAGAAGCAGCGGCTCCGGGCCGCCCTGGACCGGCTGCAGGCTCAGCACCAGGACAGGCTGCACAGCTGTCAGGTATAAATACTTAAAAAATACATTTATCATCTGGTTGGGTTTTTTTTTTAAGTTCCTGTGCTGTAATTTTTACCTTCTGATTTACATTGTGATTTATTTTTGGTTCATTAATCATGGGGGTCATTAGGAAAATATAAATACATTTAAACAATATTTGACATATTTACATATTTGTTTGGGGTTGTTGTGTATGTTTGTCTCAAACCTGATTATTTTTATTATTTTTTATTAATATCAGTATCATTCTTTTTACATTTTTGTTTCAAAATATCAATCTACAAAATTATTGTAAAGTTAAACAGACAGTGGAAAGTCTCCAGTTGGAAAAAAAAGAAAAAGAAATATTAATTTGTATGCAATTTATTGGCATGATATTTATTATTAAAACTCAGATTTAATTGAAATTATTACTTTTATTACTTCCTTTCTCGCCTGCGTTCCCACAGATGTGCTCATCCTATTCTGCTGCTTTAAGTCTTGTATTATAGTAAATAATAGTAAATATTTTTGGTTTTAGGAGCGTTTGAGGAAATCTGAGGCTCTGCAGGACGAGCTGACCAAATTCCTCCAGGAACACAGAAACATGGGCACCTGGCTGGAACTAAGTGAACAGGAGCTGCGTTCTTTGGGGGAAGGAGAAACTGACGCGCAGGGCCTAAAGGACAGGCTGGAGGAACACAGAAAGGTGCAGCAGAAACTCCTCAAACAGATTTCACTCCATCTTAACGCTTTAAATGTTTAGGAGACAGATTTAAGACTAAACTTTCTCAGGTTTGAGATTATAAGATTTGCTCTGTTTCCTGAAAATTAGTCAGAAATGTCCAGATATGCTGCTGGTTTCTGGGAAGTAGCTCCGATTAGCAGCACTTAGCCGGGATGTTTTCCCCGT
Organism: Brachyrhaphis roseni; assembly: GCA_903066815.1. Classification (NCBI taxonomy): domain Eukaryota; kingdom Metazoa; phylum Chordata; class Actinopteri; order Cyprinodontiformes; family Poeciliidae; genus Brachyrhaphis; species Brachyrhaphis roseni. The sequence goes on from CAEFZY010051939.1 coordinate 26,046, forward strand.
TAATCATGCATTAAACCTCCGATAAGCGATCAGAGTTCTCCATCTGCAGCCAAATAGTTTGGGATTATTTTCCTAAAATGCCTCCAAATCAACATGTTTGTGTTTTCTTTAAATCACATTTTTCCCACACTGATCCTGAGACTTTTGCTAACTCAGGATTCATACTGATGCTTGAAATCCTTAAAATCTTTGAATTTCAATTAAGCGTTTTCAAGGTTTGGACAGTTTTTTTTTTTCCCACTTTGTATATTGCGTTTAAAGCATTTAATTTGAGCATGAAGGTCATTTACCTTAACATTATTTATTTGTATTGTTTCAATGAAATGAATATTTATCAATTAATGTCAGCTTATATTTTAAATGTTAACATTATTGAAATTTGGGAGTTTTTGTTAGATTAGTGTTTTGTTCAGTTAGGTAAGACATGAAAACATAAAATGATATTTCATCTTCAACGTGTCGTTTGCATGTGTTTCTTTCCAGTTGGGTGAGGATGTAATCTGCCACAAGGCCGACCTTCGCTTCGTCTCCATCTCAGGCCAGAAGGTTCTGGACTCAGTTCAGGGCGCTCTGGAGCAAGCTGGGGGTTCTGACCCGGCTCTGAACGGCATCAAGCGGCTCGTCTCTGACAAGCTGCAGGACGCCAACCACAGATACACGACGCTGCACACCAAGGTGAGGCGCTGCGCCATGTTCTGTTTCTGGCTCATGTTTCGCTCCATTTTAATAAAAACGTTTGGTTCAGTCGACAGAGCTGGGCGGCCGGTTGGGGGGCCTGTTGGAGCGGTACCAGCAGTACCAGGACGAGGTGGTGTCCATTCATTCCTGGCTCAGCGCTCACGAGCAAAACCAAAGCATAGCCAAGTCCAGCGGAGACACGGACCCGCAGAACCTCCAGAACGCCCTGCGGCAGGTTCAGGTGCAGAACGAAGGCTTTCACAGAACAGGAAGCAGTTCCTCCAGGACGTCAACATCGCAGCTTTTAATGCAAATTCACTCATCGTTCATTAACCTGTCATGATAACAAATTCTGCTGGACGATAAATCGTCCCAGAAGTTATTGATAACATTCAGTCAGTGCAATTATAACAGCCAACAGGGAAAAAAAAACATTTTCACCAAAATACAAGAGTTTGTGTAAATAATTCCTTAATATTAATGAAAAAGTACTAGTTTCACTGGTGTGTGTGTGTGTGTGTGTGTGTGTGTGGGGGTGTGTGTGTGTGTGTGTGTGTGTGTGTGTGCAGCTGCTGCAGGACGAGCTGGCCGAGCGCTCGGTCCAGCTGGAGAAGGTGAAGCGAGCAGGAAGAGATCTGGTCAGCGCCGACGAATCTCCGTCTCTGAAAGCCGTTGACATCCTCTGCGCTGCAGGTGACGCCATCTTCCCCGACGGACTCTCTTCTTCTTCTTCTTCTTCTTCTTCTTCTTCGAATTGAGTGGCTAAGTGTCTCTTTACCTTGCAGACGGGTTGGAGAAGCGCTTCGGCAGCCTGTCCGCGTCGGTGTCTGAGCGGGCCGAGCAGCTGCAGACGGCCGTGGCCCAGTCCGTCAGCGTCCAGGAGGGCCTGAAGGGCCTGCTGGGCTGGCTGGACCAGCTGGTTCTGAACCCTGGACCGGTCCAGCCCACAGCCCAGGCCGTGCAGGACACACTGACCCAGAACCAGGTAGGAGCTGAGGGAGTTAAAAACATTTAGCAGAGATAAAAAGGTCAGAACCGATGGGGAAGAGGCCATGTTTCAGTTTTTATGACACTTAAATTCAGAAATATGAAGATTTCTGATGAAATCTGCCTATAACAAACTCAGGAAGTCATGTTGACCCTTTACAATAAAACTTTCTGCTGGATGTACCTGAAGAAATTTACTGGATATTGTCATCCATCCATCCATCCGATTGTTTTTCTTCTTCTCTTTTTTCCCCAGAAACTTCGTCAGGAGCTCCTCTCCAGGCAGGGCAGCGTGGAAGCGACACGCGACGCCGTCTCCAAGCTCCTGCAGAGCTCGGACGCCTCCGCGGCTCCGGGCCTCCATGGCAGCCTGGACGACCTGACCCGGCGCTACGCCGCGGCCCAGAGCAGCCAGGCGGAGCGGGAGGCCCAGCTCAAGGGGCTGCTGCCCCGGCTGGAGAGCTACGAGAGGCTGGGCGCCGACCTGCAGGCCTTCACCCAGAGCAGACTGAAGGCTCTGAGTCCCGCCGGACAGCCGGACCGCAGCGTCCACGACTACAGGCAGACCGTCGAGGTCAGCGGAGTTCTCCTCCTCAGCAGAAGCTTTCTTCTTCGTCCCTGTTCTAACTTTTTCCATCGTTGTGGTTCCAGGAGGTGAAATCTGAGCTGGACCAGGAGGCGGGCCAGCTGAAATCCTTCTGCGGCCTCGGCGCCGAGCTCAGCCAGTCCAGAGCGCTCAGCGACACTCAGAACCTGCTGGAGAACGTCAAAGATGTGACTGATGAGTTCAACAAGCTGGAGGAAAACGTCAACGAAAGGTAAAAAAAATAATAAAAATACACAAGGGGGCGCTAGACACACATCAACCTCTCATCTACTGAATCTTTATGCTGCAAAAACAAAATATTAACAAGTATTTTGGATTCTAGTGCAAATATCTTAAATAATCCCTTAATATTGACGAAAACATACAAGTTCCACTGGCATAGAGAAAAGTCTTGTTATAAGTAAAATAATCTGGAACTTTTTCATCAATATTAAGGAATTAGAAACTATAAGCAAGTTTATATATAGACAGACATTTTCACTAGAAACTAGACAAAAATACTTGGTGACGTCTCGTGTTTTTTTAGTGCAGACTAAGACTGAAATGATTAACCGAATTCATCATGATGAATAATGGTCAACTAATTAACCATTATAGATTAATCAGTATTTATTCTTTATTTATTCAGACCCAAATAAAGAACCTTTGTTGAAAAAAACTACATAGTCTGAGCAATAATTAAACCAAAATTGTACAAAATAAATATTAATATTGCACGAATGATAAATTCAAATGATTTACCCTAAACTACTCAAGCCACCTAGTTTTAGTTCCATATTACTTCATTTTAGGCAGTAAAATGTTTTTTTTTCTTGTTTATAAAAGGAATTGATTGTTTAATTGCATCTTTCAATGTATTTCTAATATTGTATACAGCAAAATCTTTGAGGTTAAATAAGAAATTTGTAGAATGTGGCAATTTCTTTTATTCAATTAATTGATTGATCATTAGAATAATCGATGATTAATTAATCATTACTACATTAGACCAAAATAGATGTCAGATGAATTTAAAAATCCTCCAGAACCGGCTGAAGATTGGGTCTGAAAATTAAAGCGAAATCTGTTTTCTGACTTTCCGGCCTCTGCGAAGCAGCGGTTGCCATGCCAACCATCCCTGACGTCGTCTCAGGGAGATGTTTATGAATACCAGCAGCCTTCTGCAGATGTATTCGATTAAATTTCCGTTTTACGAGACCATCTTGTGATTGAATCAGCAGCTGGACGCCTGAAGGGGACAGAATTTGGTCTGGTGAGGCGTGGATGCTGCGCTCCAGAAGCCGTTTCACAGCTCCTCCGTTTGTGTTTCTGCAGACGGATTCTCGGTGTTAATAAAGGCGGCACAAACTCGGCTCATTGCCTGTCCCGTAAACGGCCCTGTCGGGTAACCCGCGGCCTCGGATCCCAGAGGAGAGAAAATAGCAGGGCGATAATGATAGCTTCTCAGGGCCGTTTGGGCCGCAGACGGTCGGAACCGCTCGGCCTCATACTTTCACACACATTACACGCAAAGAGGCAGAGGTCATGGCTGTGCTAATGATGCCTCACGGCCTTGAAAATACACTTTATAGTTCGTTTTTCTTTTACAGAAAGGAAAAAAATGCCTTTGGAAACCCTTTTCAGACAGGAGCTTCTTAGAATAAACCGGACTTTACCAGAAACTCTGAAAAAGAGTCAACAAAACAAACCCTGGAGTGGTGCTGAGGGATACATGGTGCTACTCATGTTTACAGGAGAACCAGCTCTACATTTAGGGCTGCAGATAGCAATTATTTTAGTAATCAGTTATTCTGACTATTAATTGCTAATTCTGATGATTATTTGCATATTTTAATTAGAAAAATAAGTATTTTATTGCCTAAAATGCAATGAAGCCTTTCTTCCAGTCAGTGAATGCGTAATCATTTGTACCAATTGATTAATCTGCAGTTGAAAAATAAAACTCAACTGTTTCTGCTTGACTTAACATCAAGAAAGAGTAGAGGCTAATATAATGATTTTTTTTTTTTTACTCATAATAATTATATATAATAAGATGCCTAGTCTGAGATTTTGTTTACAGAATTTGAACCAGGTGAAGTTAAATCTGCCATTTGAATTCTGGGTAGGACATATTTACGGAGAAAGAAGAACTTTTATTTGAAATACTAATGTATACAGTTTTGGCCTCATTGCTGCTCTGACTGTGTTGTTCTTCCAGCAGATGGAATCAAACTAGTAGCTTTCCTTTGTTAATAAGGGTTTTGTCTCACCAGCCCTGGTCAGTTCGCTGTAATCAACGTCTTGTTGGTTGGCTTAAATAGTCCAGCTTGTTTGGTTTGGTGTGAATGGGTAAACTTTGGTTCATCTACAAACTGGGTTTGGTGTTAATGAACTCTGGTGCAGTTTGAATGCATATGTCAACACCAAGAGCTAGATATCGTTCCAAAAGCAGGAAGCTGCACAGCATTCTGGGTAAATACATCTGAAAAACACATTAGACTAGCTCTAAGGGGAGAAATGTCTGACCGAAGAGAAATCCTCCTACTGCTAAAATCTGATGCCACTCCATATTTGCAAAGGAAGTTGCACTCAGCGTCTTTTTTAGTCGTTTTTGTGTTGTTTCCCTCGGTGGTTCTTGATGCAGCGCCCAAGAGGGGAACTTGTTCCTCAAAGGGTGCAGTTGGTTTGACAAAGAACAGCAACAGCTGAAAATGTAATTTTGGTTTCCAGTAGAACCGAGTCTACCGGACTATCAGGTGTGAAAACCCCCTAAAACTCTTTGTCTCCTGTTTCCTGTCAGGTTTGCTGCCATCCAGGCCTGTGAGCAGCAGCTCCACCAGTTTCGCGGCCTCTCCGGCTCCCTGGTCCGCTGGCTGCAGACGGCCCAGGACCAGCTGCCCTCCAAGGAGGCCAACCTCAACACCGAGGGTCTGCAGCGGCGGGTCCAGCAGCTCCAGGTGTGCAATAAAAAGCCGGGATGTTTCAGGAGCTTCAAGGCGTCACCGATGTTTGGATGAAGAATGAGGAAAATCTTTTCTGCTTTCAGGACTTGCTGAATGATTGGGAATCCCAAGGATCCAGAATCCAAGATCTGAACAAGACCGGTTCCGAGTTGGAGTCACTCATCATTGACGTCACAGCTCCTCAGACCAAAACTGGTACAGATGGAACAGATGGATGGAGCTAGAATCAAAACCGGTCTTGCAGGGCTGAAAATGTGTTTTTCTCTGATGGCGTTCCTCTGTGCTCCTCTCCAGGAGTTCCTCAGATCAACGGTTCTGCCGGTCCCAGCAGCGTGAACGGCATCCACACCTGTAAAGGTGAGCCCTCAGGTCGGTCAGGTCCTCCCTGCAGCATGAAACCAGAATCTGCAGCAGAAACTAAATTCAATCCAACTGTGTCTGAAAAAGTGGGGAAATTTAGAGGATTGGCTTTATAATTTTCCAGGCATTGATAATTTGAAGAAAAAAGGTAACATAGGACACAACGTTTCCATAAAACGTCCATTAATGAAAGACACTGATGATGCTTCAATGGTCTCCCAACCATCTTATATTTATAGGTTTTTGGTCTTAAATTTAATTCAAGGTGGCATTGAATTAGTATTGAAAAGTCTTAAATTTGACTTTCTGAAACCTGTTGACACCCTAGAAACAACATGCTTGGCATTACAACTTCACTTTAACATTTTACCCACTTTTGGTTTTCAGTAGATCAAAAATTCAGATTAAACTAAATCTGTGGCTCTTAAACTAGGTTAAAATAACTCCAAACCTCAAATTTTCTTATTTTTCTTCAAACTCAGTACAGATGCTGAAGTTTAGAGAAACATTAACAGTAAGAGACTCTGACGTTTATTGCACCAGTGCAGGACTTGCAGATGTAGAAATCATCTAGAAAAGAAAGAACTTTTCCGATAGATTAAATCTGGTCTGACTGTTAAAAGGTTTCTGTCAGATTACAGAAGCTTTTAATGTTGGAATAAAATGTCTGATTCCTGAATATAATCTTAGACTCCCAGTTGAAGCCATGTTGAAAGGCTGAAGATGATAAACAGTTTGACATTTAAATTCTGTCTTTAAATCCAGTCATATTTTCATTTTTATCGCTGAAAAACTACATTTACAGGGAACATCAAAACTCCATGTTTATAGCAGGAAGTTTGAGTTTAAATGTGGAAAATAACTTGAGTTTAATGCTTCAACAGAACTGCAGGAGGTTATTTATTTAATAAAGATAGGTTCCTGATACTGAGGCAAAATATCAAACTTTTGGTTGATTAAGCAACAAAATTATAGCCATCTAGTTTCTAAATATTTATCTATTGACGTTTTATTTTAGAATTTTAACACAATTAAATAATTTTTTTGATTTCTCACCTCATTGTTCACTTTTGATCCAAAAATCCTGCAAGCGATGGGGTTCTAAATATTTTATCAATACGTTATAATACATAATTAAATATTTTACAGTTTATAAAATTCATATGTAAAACAAGCCCACATTATCACTCCTCCACCACCGTGTTGGCCATAGTGATCAGCTAGGACCAAACATCTCTACTTTAGTCTTAAATCAAACTTAAATCATCAACAAAAGCAGTAGAAGAGACGTTTTTCCTTCCAAGCATTCATGCTGTAACCTGCTAAGTGATGCCAACAGATGGGACTGTTTGGTTGGTTTTCTCCTCCTCTGATCACTGAACTCTGATCTAAAAGATTTGCACTTTTTCAAGTATTGTAGTCTCTCAAGAGAAAATATAACTTGAATTGAAGTTAACGCTTTAGCCTTAGCTTCTGCTAAATCCTGTGTTTGTGTAGCGCTTTAGCGTTAATGGAACTAGTGTTTATGATTAGTGCATTTATTTGTTGCATGTTTTGTTTCTTTCAACTTGTTCGTCTCTAGTATTAGTTTCTAATTCTCCTCCAGCTCATTGCATTTCTATATTTTCACTCTCAGATCTGACGGAGCTGCAGGTGACCGTCTCAGACGTGAACGCTCGCTACGACGCTCTGGGCAGCGAGCTAAAGGAGCGTTTGGGCCGCCAGCAGGCCTCTCTGGAGCTGCGGCAGAAGACCCGGCAGAACACGGAGGAGCTCAGGAGCTGGCTGAGCGACCGAGAGAAAAGCCTGACGCTGGGACAGACGACTTCCCCGTCCAAACCCGAGGTGGTGCGCGCTCAGGCCCAACAAAACAAGGTCAAAGATTTAGAAGCTTTTCCCTGTTTACAAAAAGACTTAAATGGCTCCATTTGGTGAAAGTTCATCTCATAACTGTTGTCCTTCAGGCTCTGCTCTCAGAGCTGGCTGAGCATTCAGGAAAGGTGGAGGAGCTGAAAAGTATGTTGAGAAAACTAATGGCAGACAATCCAGACTCCCCTGAGGCCGACGGCTGGAGGCAGCAGCTGCAGGAGATCGGTACGTTCTGCTGTTTTTTATTGATCTCAGGTCTTATTCAGGTATTCTGAGACATTTAATAATCAAATCTACAGAAGATTAATGCTTAAATCTGCGTGTGATGAACTCAGCTTTGAAACTGGAACATGAAGAAGAAAACTTTGCTCAGTTTTTGGTGAGAGGAAGTGAAGTGGATCCTGTCCAGGGAGTGAGTGGGACTTCTTCCTGCCAGAGCTGCTGTTTCACTCAGGATGGATATTTTTATCAGGGCTTTCTATAACCTAACCAGAACAGAAATGCGAAATCCGAGAAGGCAGACTGCTTTATTTCATATTACGCTTGTTCTTATTGTGCATTCACACCAGCACTGCTTAGTCCGGTTTAATCAAACTCCAGTCCATTTTCCTAAAATGTCAGGTTTGTTTGGGAAGTTGGGAATTCATAATCGGACCAAGAAAGCAAACTCTGGTTTGTCTACAAACCTCGGTCTCAGTTCGGTTGAAGTGAACTCCGGCGCGGTTTGACTGCATATGTGAACACTAAGCAGACTGGAGACTGCTCCAAAGGCAGGAAGTGGACTACAGCGCAGGGCATTCTGGGATAATACAACTAAAATAAACATGCTAGTTTAGCGCTAGCAGGAGGAATGGCTCAGGGTCTTTTACCAAAAACAAACAAACTGCTAAAATCTGATGCCGCTCCATTTTTCTGATGTAAAGACGGAAGCTGCACTTAGTGTCTTCTTCAGAGGTTTTCATGTTGTGCTCTTGGGAAAACAACCTGAGACGTGTCGGCCATTAAACAAGCAGCAGGCTGATGAAGGAAAAGAGATTAAACCACTCATCAATTCACGATGACAAATCATGAATCTGTGAATTTTGAACGTTTTTCATTTCCATTTTGCTTAAAAAATGCCCAGCTATGTTTAGTTGCATTATAAGTTAATGTATTTTGGTGTGTGGAAAATGAGTTCTGGTCACAAATCAACCCAGCCAGCCCCGTTGCCTAGCAACCCCAGCTGCAGTCTGCCATTACCTGGCAACCCAAGCAGAGCTCCAGCAGGTTTGGTCAGCTGGTTTTACAGCTGAAAAGTGTTTTTACAAAACACTTGTCTTTTCCAAGTGGTTTTACTGCTGTAAAACCACTTGGTTTACCATCCGGAAACCACTTGCTGCATTCTTATTGACTGTACAGGAGGCTCCACTTCTGCTTTTCAAAGATGTACGGTTGCTTAATTGCGCTGTTTGAAGCTATTTTCACTTTTGAGTCTGAGCATTAAGTTGTGCAGATTTAAAGTGACAGAGGCCCTAAAACAGCACAACATGGGCAGAACTGAACAGACTGAAATCTGATTATCTAAGAATAATTTTATGTGAAAAATGTTTTGTACAGGACATAGACCTAGCCTAACCTGTTCAAGGAATGATAATAGGTCACCTGTGATCTATTCTGATTTGTGTTTATTGTTTCCTCAGACTCCCGCTGGCAGACGGCCAATCAGACGGCAGCTCAGCGGCAGACGGAGCTGGAGACGTGCGCCGACCGGCTGGGCAGCTTTGCCTCGGCGGCCAATCAGCTCGGCCCCTGGCTGAGAGAGAAGGAGCTGATGATGAGCGTGCTGGGACCCCTAAGCATCGACCCCAACATGCTCAACACGCAGAAGCAGCAAGTCCAGGTATGAGGTGACGAACTGCAGACGGTCGCCATCTTGATTCTTCTCCAGGCATCACTCATGAAGTTCACTGTTTGTTCCAGTTTATGCTGCGGGAGTTTGACACGCGGCGGCCCCAGTTTGACCAGTTGACCCAGTCGGCGGAGGGAATCCTCTCTCAAACTGGGGACTCGGCTCAGGACCCCAAAGACCTGGAGGAGGTCCGGACAGAACTGGGCTCCATCTCCCAGCAGTGGGAGGATCTGACGGGCCGGCTGAGTCAGCGGTCGAGTCACATCGATCAGGCTCAGGGAACCAGCAAACAATACCAGGTATGACTGGTTTCTGTGGACTGGAGCAGCGCCTGAAAGTTTTAATTAAAAAAAAAAATATAAAGACAGTGGATAGTAGGTCAGTTATGCTAGCTAGTTAAGCTAACCAGTTATGCTAGCTTGACTTTGACAACCTTAACATGTACATGTGCTGCGTAATTCGGTTTGTTTCGGTTCAGTTAACACTAAAATAAGACGAGCAACTCTCGGACAGATCATCGATAGAGCAAGTGTTTAAATTAGCTAATCAATGACCGCTCATGTTCACACCACTTCCATCTGGCTAGATTACATATTTTATGCATTAAAACATACTTTTAAGTCATATTTTATAGAAAAATAGATGGTAAATTATTGTGCTACAAACATTTTGCTTAATCTTGTTTGAAAAAGTAAGGTTTGATATGTCTGATAGCAATAGCGCCTGCAGGAACGCGTTATTAGCTATAGCCGCTAATAGGTGAGTCCAGTGATCTAGAGACTTCTTCTCTTCTGCAGGGCTTGCTTAAGGATCTGTCCTCCAGCATCGCGTCGCTCAGCGAGAGGCTGGATGCTCAGGCCTCGCTCAGTGCCCAGCCTGAAGCTCTGAAGCGCCGGCTTCAGGAAACCGGAGAGATCCGGTCGGAGCTGGAGCGGCGGCGTGGCGAGCTATCGGAGGCCGAGAGGCTCTGCGGGGAGCTGAGCGCCATCGTGGCCGAGCCGTACCTAAAGGAGGAGCTGAGCAAGCGACTGGAGAGTGTCAGCGCGCCGCTGAGGAGCCTAGAGGAGAGAGCAGGTCTGGATCAACCCGTCGTTCATCTTAAAATACAGACTGGAACCTTAAACATAAACTTAATAGATCTAACCACAATAAATCTGACCTTATCCAGCTGGGTAAATAAGTATTAACATAAAATACAGGAGAATCAACCTAAAATACACTCGCAGCCAAGCTAACAGAGGAAGCACTGCCACCCTGTGGTGTAACTCGATATTACAACTCAATTTATTTTCATCCCCACCCCTTTTAATTCTGTTAACTTGGCAATAAAACAAAACAATTTGTGCAGAAAAGAGAGCAAATCCTCAACATTAAACGAATATAAATGTATCTGAAAAGATTCGTCAGAGTTTACGACTTAAGCCCGCTCTCTGCTTTCCTTCCCCTCAGCGGACGGCCTGACCCAACTCCAGGCCGCTCTGTCCTCCACGCAGCAGTTCCAGCAGATGTTTAAGGAGTTGCGCTCCTGGCTGGACAGGCAGTCGGATCCCAAACAATCCCCCTCCGACTCGCTGCCCTGCCGCCCCGAGGCCATCCGCTCCCTGCTGGCGCAGACCGAGGAGCTGCAGCGCGGCGTCGCCAGCCAGCGGGGCTCCTACGAGCTGATCCAGGCGGAGGGCGTGTCGCTGCTCGCCACGCTGCCCGTGGACGAGCGCGCCGCTCTGCAGGCCCGCCTGGCCTCGCTGAGGCAGGACTGGGAGGCCGTGAACCAACGGATCGCGGAGCGGGAGACCCGGCTGAAGAACTCGCTGGGCAAAGCGGAGACGTACCAGCAGCACCGGGCCGAGCTGACGCCGTGGCTGGCCGAGTGCGAGCAGAAAGACGGAGAGGTCCGGCCGTCGCTGGACCCATCTGTCCTGGACGAGTCTCTGCAGAAAGCCCGGGCGCTGACGCTGGACCTGGAGAGACGGCAGCCCCTGCTGGAGGCTTTTAACACTGCAGCCGACCAGCTGCTGGAGCAGTGCTGCATCGGAGAGGAAGAGGTACGATATTTATTTAGCTTTTTAAATAAGAATTACCTAAATAAATTAATTAATTAATAAAAGGAAGAAGTAAGCTTTTTGTTTTTCATTTTACTTTTTAAATAAGAAAATAAAAAAAATTTTAAAAAGGAAGGAGTATGTTTTTTATGTATTTTTTTTTTTAAAAAAAGGTAAAAATAAAACCATAGAGAAAGGTAAGCTTTTAGAGCTGTGTTGTCTAAACATTTTGCCATGAAGGTCAACGTCATAATTTCTTCTTAATGTATTTTTTATTGTGAGTCTTTACACTCCAGCTATTGAGTAATCAATTACTAGATTAGTTGACAATTTTTTTTCAATGATGTATTAATCCGATTAATCGTTTCAGTTATAACCGTAAAAGATGAAAAATTGTCCATCTACATCAACAGTCCAGGTTTCTGCAGCAGTTTATTAAGACATTTTTCTGCTTGAAGCTACGAGATGAGAAGGCGCAGCTGAACCGGCGGGTGGACAGACTGAGCGAGGACCTCCTGAACCGGACCTCCCAGCTGGAGGAGCTGGCCAGCCGCCTGAAGGAGTTCGAGGACGGCAGACAAGCTGTGGAGAGGAGGCTGGAGGCCGCCAAGCATCAGATCGAAGTCCAGGAGGCTCTTGGACCTCAGGTACCGGAAAGAAATGATCATAACCATAAACCATCCTGCTGTTTTTCATTAAACATCATTAAAAAGACAAACATCTCTGTCAGTTTATTAAAAAATAACAAATTTCCATCCAGGCATGCAGCGCTAAAAGCCTGGAGAGACTGAGGAGTCAGCAGGAGAGTCTGCGCTCCCTGCAGCCTCAGGTGGTCTACCTCAAAGATCTGGCACAGGGACTGGTGCAGGATGCACCCCAGACACCAGGGGGCAGCACTGAGGGAACACAGAGGCTGCAGGAGCAGGCCAAGGACACGGAGAAGGAATATGATGAGGTCACTGATAAGGTGAGGAGAGAAGTCCCAGAACAACCAGCTTCTTTTGGCTTTGAATATATATTTGTTTTCAGCAAATGGCTTTTTATTGAGTCTGGATACTCAAGTTAGCTATTAATTAATTACTAAATTAGTTGACAAGTATTTCATAAATTGATTAACCACAGTTAATTCAATTAATCGTTTCAGCCCTATATAAATGTAAAGTTTTTCATGTTAAGATTTATGGAGAACTCCATTATTTCTTTGCTAGAGAAATCCTAACATATTTGACATATTTGTTGTAATTTCCAGTGTTGGGTTGCAGCTTTTTCTCAGGACTAATGTCCAATCCCATCTGACTCGCATGTTAAAGCAGAATTTATTGCATAATGTGGAAAGGAGCAGTGAAAATCAGATTAGAGCAACCACAACTTCAGCAGTTTGTTCACTCCAGAGTGAAGGAAGTTGTTTATATCCAGGAAATCCAGGGCTGCTCCTCATATATGGTCAGTGTTGGACATTCAGCACTTCATCATCGCTGGAAATGTAAACCAGAATGATGGGAATTCAAACCCACAGCAATGTATCTGGTTTCTGCAGCCCAATCACTTAGTATTCAACGTGTTTCTTCTTAGTTCTTGTTTAAATGCTGAATAATGATCAGGCTCCAAAATCATAATTGGCTTCTATAATTTGTGGTTTCGGATTTTAAAAAGTAAAACTAAAAAATGTTTCCATTAACTTCAGTTCAGTAGTGTTGGAAATAGAGAGAACCCTTCAGTTTCAGCTCCATAACTCAGCCGTACTTTAGACTTAAACAGGTCACTTTTTCTTTGATTTTTCAACCTGACAAAAAATAAAGTTTTCTGCAGAGATTCTATTTATTAAGAAGAATTTCAATTTGGTGTTTTAAGGTTTGGAAAGTTCTTGTTTTCTATAAAGTCCTTGGAAGTGTTTAATATTCACACTGCACAGTTTTGTAATAAACTCCAATCTAACATTTGATTAAAGGCTGAAATTTGAAAAACATTATTTAGAGTGGAAATCAGATATTCTTATACATAGTTTCTTTCTTACACTTTGATGTTAAATCAGACTAAACTTTTCTTGTTTTAGGTTAATTACAATAATTAAAGTTAATTTTATTTTCTTGATCCCAGAAAACTTTTCTTTTCTTTTCTTTATATGTTGCATTTAAGCGTTTAATTTGATCAAAAAGGACATTTACCTTATGATTTATTTGGATTGTTTCAATGTAATGAATATTTATTATTCCTAGTAAAAACCTATTGAAGCTCCTCCAGGACTTTGTGTGAGAGACATTGCAGAACATAAAATGTTATCTTTAATTTACATTGTCTCTGCTGCAGAATATAGAAAACCATCATAATGCATTATTAATAACAGTAATTTTTTAAATGTCATTTGTAGTTTGTACCTTGAAAATGGTTGAAAAGTTCTTGAGTTTTCCTGTGGGAAACGTGTGAACCTGTTTTCTTATATGGTTTTAACTGGACTGAACCTCTCCCGCCTCCGTCAGATCGAGCTCTGCTGCTCCTCCCTGGAGTCGCGCCTGCAAGGCGTCGGCGAAGTCCAGTCTCACGTCCGCGACGTTTTCTCCCGCCTCGCCGACCTGGACGACGAACTGGACTCCCTGAGTCCCGTCGGCCGCGACGCCGACTCCCTGGCGTCGCAGGCGGACGCCGTGAAGAACTTCCTGTCCCGCCTGTCCGACCTGAGGACGGAGCTGGAGGGACACGGCGCCGAGTGCTCCTCCATGTTGAGGAGGGAAGGTTCCTCGCCGGACCTGCTGGCTCTGCGCAGGGAGACGGAGGCGTTGAGCCGCCAGGCTGGCAAGGTGAGGAAAACATTCTTTAAGTTAATAATAGTAGGGCATATGTTAGTGACCACTTGAATATTTTTACACAATATTTTAAATACATTAAAAAATGTAAATAAACAAACAAATTCCAAATTTTATTGCCTAAAATGCTGCAGCTAACGGTTGTTTTTGTAAAATTGTTCAGGTTTTTAAGTCTTTTTTACACATTTGAAATACATTAAAAAATGCAGATAACTTACTCAATAATCTTTTACTTAAGAACATTTTATTACCTAAAATTCAATACTATAGCTTTCTTTTAGTGAATTTAAACCAAGTGAAGCTAAAACTATGACACTTGAAGAATTTTACATAAAATATATTAACGAAGATATTGTCGTTTTAAATGCTAATTGTGTGTATATTTTGTACAGTTGTGACTTGATGACCGCGCAGAATGTTTTTTTTTCAGCAAATGAGATTTTTTTAATCTATAGTCCAGTTAACAATTAATCAGTTACTAAAATAATTGATTATTTTAATGATCACAGTTAATTCAATTAACCCCTGAATAATTCCTTAATATAATTCCTAATAATAAAAAGCAGACAGAGCAGAGATTACTTTAGAAACAGAACATTAAATCACATTTTGTTGAGTTTGTTTCTTTTCTGTATTAAAGTTACAAACATTTTGCATCTTAATGAATATTTTAATTGGTCATTAAAGAAGAGCAACGTCTCTTAGCGTCACAGTTATTTCTGTTTCGTTGCTCTCCAGCTGAGCGAGCGCGGCCAGGCCAGGATGGTTCAGATCGAGGACGCAGCGGAGAGAGTCCAGGACTTCTACCGGCTGGTGGCGGAGCTGCAAGGCATGCTGGGAAAAGCCGAAGAGGGGCTGAACTCGCAGGGAGCGGTCGGCACAGAGGTGGAGATGATCAAACAGCAGCTGCAGGAGTTCAAGGTAGGACTCGCTGGGTTTGAGTTGCTCCTGAAGCTGGTCGTTTTGTTTGGAGATTCAGCTTCAGAATTTTTAATAATAATTTTTAAGTCAACAATTACTTAAGATTGATGGAAAATGTTCTAGTTACTTGTAAGTTAATTTTTCTTATTTCAAGTGTACTAAGATATCTGGACTAGAAACTAGATCAAAAATATTTAGTAAGATTTTGTGTGTTTGCAGTGTGAACAATTAAGTTTAATTCAGTGCAGGGAAACTTTCCTGTAGCTGTCCGTCTTCCAGTGATGCGGAAGAAGCCTCTGACTGAAAACACTGCTGAATCGTTCTTGGCTCAGAGCAGAACCAGTCTCCTTCATCTTATTTAGACCTTTTTAACAGTTTATTTTTCTATTTCATGTCTGAATCATCAAAAAAATAACATAAAATTGGTCAAAGTCAAAAGTTTTTAAGTGCATTTGTTGAAAAGTGTTTTATCGATGGATTTTGAATCGTTTTAAATTCAACTTTTGGTTCCAAAGAAGAAGAGAAACAAACTGTCACTATTTTTCATAGCTAGGAGTTTTATTCTTCAGATTAGCATTTAGCATGAAATTATTTTTGGCCAGATGAACAGAGTAAACTTCCGTGCAACATGAGCTTCTCCTCACAGAGCTGCGTTTGTGTGTCATGAATGGCGTCATTGAGTATTTGCAGAGCTCTTTCCTCCAGAGATCCTGATTTAAAGGGATTGTGTCTGTTTGTTTGAACCGCGCTGCTCTGCAGACGGCTGAATCACGCTGCCTTTCCTCGCTTTGATGCAGCATCACTAGTGATGTTTGTCAGGAAATCTTCCAGCACATATTTCATGATTTTCTTGTTTCTAATCTAAATCCATAAAACGAGTTTTGCTGCAAACCTTTCAAAGTTTGGTCCAAGCTGTAATTGTTTTAATAAGGCAGAATTTTAGTAGTTTTGCTTTGATGGAGGATGTTTCGTAATCCGCTCTTTTCATCTAAATGTCACAATTTGCATTTGCAAACATAATATTTAAAAGAGCTCAAAACAGTAAAATTTTCTCACAAGAAAAGTTTCTTTAATGTTTGGAAAAAGTTTAAAAAGTTGACTTTGAGTGTCGTGCTCCGTTTTCACTCATCTACCGCTTTGATCTTGTGATTATGAAACAGACCAAAGACAGAATTTGATACCAGTCTCTCTGTTTGCTTCCTTTTCTTGTGGTTGCGACGTCTTCAGTCGGTAAATTCTGCGGCGGCAGCTGTGCTGCTTTTGTTGTGGTTTCTGCTTTTATCTCAGGCATTCAACCATTTCTCTTAGTGATAAGGACACAGCCGTCTCTACGAAGCGTTGCTGTGTTTTAAGCCCATTAAACTGTATTTATTTGTTTTAACAGAAGATCACGGATGGTTCCCCACATGCAATACTATTTGTCCAGAAAAATGAAAAAACATTCACAGAACCTTCATGGTTGTGTTACCAAAGAAGTGATAACAAAGATGCTTTCTGTTGTCTGAAGCACTCCACACCAAGTCAATGCCACAACTCGGCGTTTTGAGTTTGGTCTCTTATTCATCAATCTCAATTTTATTTTTAACAACTTTTATAAAACTTAAACACTTCATTAAACAAATATCAATAATTGTAGTAATTTAAAAGAGAAATGAAGCAAAATATTCAATAAGCTTATGATCAGACAAGCATTTAAAATAAAAAAATGAAGAAGAAATTAGATTTTATAGTATGAAATTTAGAGAAATGTGTAATTTTTTGTCTTTGATTCTTAACATTTCTATTAGGTGTATGTGTTCAGCTAGTGAGCGTGTTTGCCAAGACATGTAGGTATACCGATATTCACTGTGGTCTTTAGGGTTAAGGGCCACAGCTAAAATCTATAAACACTTCAGCTCCGTTTAAAAACACTTATAATGCCTCTTTTAATAGTTCAAACATTAAATACAGATTAAAATGTATTAATACACGCTGTGGAAACCATCTTAGCGCTAGCATCTATACTCTTCCTTATTTCCACACTTGGTTGTTCAGCCAATCAGCATCAAAGAGTCGCATTCAATGGGCATTGCGGCGTTACCTAGCAACGCTAATGGAGTTCTGCCCGTTACCTAGCAACGCTAATGGAGTTCTGCCCGTTACCTAGCAACGCTAATGGAGTTCTGCCCGTTACCTAGCAACCCCAGCAGAACTCCAGCACATTTGGTTTTACCACAAATTCACATTTTACACATTTTTGCACTTCCATCTGGATCTCAGGTGTGGTTGCATGTTTATGTCTGTTACTAAACTCTTGTTTCTTTTTACAATTTACATTTTCAACATCAGTATTTTCCAGGAGCAACAATCTTTAAAAGCGTAATAACTTTTTATTTAAGACAGTCAAAACAATCACTGAAAAAAAGAAAGTGACGGTGGATCATTATGGGATTCGTCTCTGATTGGCTGTAATTTAGCATCAACAGCAGTAAGTAATGAGCTGGCTCCAGGCAGGTTCTCTGCAGTCACCTTCATTTATCCTTAATTTGTTCCTTCAGCTCCGTGTCAGGACACGGCCTCCTCTTTCAGTCCAGCTACTATCATTAAAAAGAACATTTTTCTCAGCATGATGTCATATCCTGGCCACTTATCCACAAGTTTGTGAGCCAAGAGACTAAGAATGCAAAAACTGTAAAACCAGGAGTCCTTTTTAATCCAACAGAGAGATTTTCTGCTTCTTTATCAACCTTTTCAAACACTTTTAACTTTTTAGATATTTAAAATCAGTTTTCTTGCTGTGCCTAGACTGCTCCTCTTTCTATGTTGTGAATTTTACTACATTGCTGAAATTAATTCAAGAAAAGTTCCAAACTTAAAGTTTAACAGACGTAAAAATGGATTTTAGTTCCAACAAGATGATTCCTGATGAGCTGAAAACTTGTTTTATGGTGGATGATCACCTGAAAGATGACTGTCCAAAGTCGGATTGACTCTGGGTTGATTGAACGATTTCACTTTCACATGTGGTTGAAAATAGCTTCCAGTCATGGTCGAATAAAACACTGAAACTGAGTGAAAAACACCCCAAAAAAAGACGATTTAAAACCCAGAGAAGATGACAGAGTAGTCCGGCTGCTGGGAAGGAAACATAAAGAAATGAGAAATGGATCAGGACGTTTCCTCTGCTGAAAATCAGGAGAAATCATTAACCGTTTCCCGTTTTTATCCAAGTTCTCTGCTCTGTTTGTAATCACTAAAATGATTGTTTTAATGAGGGAAGAGAATCTGGTCTTGAAGCTGGTGTTTATATTGTGTTTTTCTTGATTTATTCTCTGATCCGTGCAGCAGACAGGTTGTTAGAAAGCAACCCGGTGCAGAATGCGTAGCGGCTACTGTCTGCAGGGTTTGTAGAGCATGGAGAAATGGTGTGTCACTGGCTGCGTCTGGGGGCTGGGGGGTATTTATAGGAGGCCGAGGAGGAGGAAGCAGCCGAGGTGAGAAAGAATGGGAGGAAAATCAAAAAATGTTAAAAATAGGTCAACAGCAAGAAATATGAGGAAAAATGTCTCTTCCTGCCGATTTGTCTTGTTGTTCATTATAAATGGAGCAAATATGGCCGACATTTTCCAAAGCAGGGATGAAAAGATTTGGTCCAGCGCTTGAATGGACTCTCCTCTCTTTGTCCCAGCCTCCCTCCTGCTCCTCTGAAAGCGATCCAACTCGGCTCATTTCAAACCTAAACATGTCTGTCTGGCTCCAGAGCAGACCAGGCCTCCCCTCTCCTCACCCCCCATAAGACCCTGTTTCAAATCCAGGGGGATGATGTCATGCCGATGCTTAAAAAGACGAGGGGTGTGGGTGGATGAGGGGTCACCGGGGTTAGGGTGGTGGTGGTGTTGTCACATTCTGGTTTCAACTCTGTAAACAGTGATCTCACACTGCTGAGGTAGACGGGCGGCTTATCTTTTTGTTTTCATTCCTTTATAACCAGTGGGGTTGGAATAATCAGAGAAAAATGTCTAATTTAGGTTAAGTTACCATATTTGCACCCAAAGATTGGTTTGTTTTGCACAAAACATACATATCTGTGCACACACACTCTAAAAAATAAGAACACGTCAACAAAACCAGAACCAATCAGATATAACAGAGCTTGACGGTTCAAATTCAGATCAGAGTGGGACTCAGAAGATGAGTAAAACTTAGAAATTAAACTATAATATGTTTAAATAAAAACACGAATAACATTTATTAGGTTAAATCCAGTGTGTTCACGTGGATATTTTTATTATTCTGTTTGGGTTTCAACTCCTTTTAAAACCAGCTCAAGTTCTTGTTTTTTAGTGTCAGAAAAATGAGCCGATTCAAAAACCTCCCAGAACGTTAAGTCACATTTGATGGGCATTGCATCGTTACCTAGCAACTCCAGCACATTCAATCAGCTGGTTTTACCGCTGTATGTGCTGTACAATGGCTGCTGGAAAAAGCAAGGGTTTTGTTGTTCACTTACCGTCCAGAAACCACTTCCTGCTTTCTTGCTGGTTGTGCAGAAGGCTTCACTGATGCTTTTCAAAGATCTGCATTTGTATAATTGCACATATGTTGGTAGCATTGAGTTTGGGGGGCGTGGCCACCAGCTGCATACTTGATTTAAAGTGATAAGACGCTGAAAATAGGCAAAACTGACCAGACTAAAATCTCATTATCTAAGCATAATTTGGTGCAAAAAATTTAGTTAGCATGTTTTGTATAGGCCATAGAATTGTCCTAACCTGACAATTCTATGGTTAGGACATAGAATTGTCCTAACCATAGACCATGGTCTATGGTTAGATCTACCATAGACCATGGTAGATCTACCTTCTGATCTACCTTCTTTGTTTTGCACAAAACATACATATCCATGCACACACACTCTAAAAAGTAAGAACACATCAACAAAACCAGAACCGATCAGATATAACAGAGCCGATGTTTTTCAAGAGCAGTATTTGTGTTTGCAGTCTGTTATGCAGTTACCAAAAATAGAAATAATGTGTTTCATCATAACTTTTAATCATTATCACAACAGTACCACAAAATATCTCAATAAGATTCTACAGCCTTATCTCCCACCCCTATTTCCCACTCAGAGTTCAGCTATTTATCATGTTCGTGTTTATACTTGGCCGTCCTGTCCGCGCGTATGTGCTACTGAGGAATCCGTGTTTGTATTTCGGGTCGCTCCGTGGGCTGATGAGAGGTGTGCGCTCTTCATCAGAGGATGCTTCTAATTCCAGGCTTTTTCGGGTTGCAACCGGAATCTCAGCTGTCTCCTCGCCCCACCCTGGCACACATTAGGGCGTGACATCAGCGCTGCCAGCGTCCCGCGGCAGCTGACGGCCTCTGGGTGGGATGTGAACACCCCGGCGGTTCGGCAGGGGGGCGTTTTGAGGCCGTAAAGCCGTCGCTGCAGATGGACATTCCTGGGAAGGGCTGGTTAGCCCGGGTGACAGCGAACACGACGCACAAAGTTTTGCACACGTTTGTTAAAATCCCTGTCCTAAATCACTGCTGCACGCCTCCACTGTCTTCACCGCCTCTACGCTGCGCTTCGCCGTCCTCCGGTTGGTGATTCACCAACCTTCACCGCTCTGACTGCGTCAGCAGCTATTTGATGATGGGAGGAACAGTTTGGTCAAACTGGGTCAAGGCTCCAGTACGTCCTTGTTTGTACTGTAGTTCTGCTTTTGGGGGTTAAGTTTATATTTTTTCTTAGCAGTTTGTACGATGCATAAACAATGTTGTGCACTGCTGTTTCGTTTTTAAACTGTCTGAAAAAGAGGTGCATAAATTTATGAAAACATTACAGTGAACCTTTGGTATTCATGGTGTTAAGGGAGCACAAGCACCAGCAAAAAACTGAAATAACTCTACCTCCTAAAATGCTTATCAATGTCTATTTTAATGGTTCGAACACAAAACATACCTTAATTTTAGTGGTGGGACTTGATTTAAATTGTTAATTGAGTTAATTGCAAGGATTGTAGTTAATTAATTGCCTTTTAGTTATAAATAAGCAACATTTTAAATCAAAAAATATTTTGCTGTTAGATAAATAGACTTATGAGCTCAACAACAAAGATATTTATTGTTTTTATTTGGGTTATTCAACCTTCAGATTAGTGCTAACGTTAGCATTTTGGGCATCAGTGCTGCTGCTACATATTAGCATTGAAATGCTAACATGTAGCTTGAATAGTTTCACTGATAGGCTAACTCTGTTAGCACGATTTGAACACAACAACACTTTTTTCCTGCATTAAATCTGATTGTTTTTTGAAGCAAAATTTAACTTCCAGTGGATTAAGAGAAGTGGCTTTGTTGTCCATCATTGTTAGATTTTGGTTGTACGTCAGATTTATGGACATACAAGAAACACATGAATGCAAAAGTTTTTTAAAAAGCTATTAATTCTGTTAGATGTGTTCAAATTTTGTAATTAATTGAAATTAAGTCCCGACCCTACTTAATAAGCATCAATAGACGCAGTATAAATCGTTTTAGTGCTACAATAGAAGCTAACATCTACTTCCTTATAATGTTCAATATTACTTTGAATATTATAAATAAATCCTGCAAATATTCACTTTAAAAGGGAAAAATAAGTTTTCTTTTTTCAAAGGATGCAGTTTGTTGCTGCTGTTCTCGTTTTCTTTGGGTTCCAGTTGTTCATTTTCTGAAATCAAATCTTTACTATGCATGTTGAGGACAAATGAGTTGCTTTGCAATTCATCACATTAACCATGTAATCCAAGTTATTTAAACAGGAAAAACCACATGATTAACCTCAGTAACCAAGTTAAGGACCTGAAAATATGATCCGGTTCATTTATCAGCCGTTTGTGATTATTTGATTTGATTAATTCGGACTGAGAGGAGTCAGAGGACTTCATTGGGTCGGAACCCAGTGACCCGCCCACGACTCCACGGCTAATCCGAGTCATCCATCATCCGAGTGGGAGCCGTGCTTACAGACTGGATTTTCCCTTTCTGTCTGTGTTTTCCTGACTTTTTGAGATCTCAGAGTTCATGTCTGTGAATTTATCTCTCCAGCCTCTAAACGGCTGATTAGATCAGGTTCTTTAATCAAATTATCTGATGAATCACACACACCTACACGTTTATTCCTTCACTGTAACATGCATTGGTAATGTCTCGTTCCTGTGTAAGGATGATTCAGCTTGTTTGTGTGTGTGTGTGTGCGTGCACGTGCGTGTTTGTGTGTGTTGGAGCGTGCTGGCCTCCCTCCTCTGGATTGTTTCAGCTGTTGTGAATTAGAAAGGCATGCCACAACCCGGCCTCCTCTCTCCCTTTTCTCTCCTTTCAGTAAAAATACTTCTGATAAATTTCTAAGTGTGTCCAGGAGATTCACAGGTTTGGATATGTTGGATCTGTAGCTTCATGATATCGGAGAAATCAGTCTGAGTCTGATTCTGCTGGACCTAAACGTCAGCCGCAGTCCGACTCACTGACTGAGCGAACCTTTCAAACACAGCTAATGTTCATTATGAAAGAAACTCAGGCTGGTTAAGACGTCACAGCACATGTTTTTAGTTGTCACATGTGTGCAATTAATTCAGGAGGAAACATTTGCCACTCAATTTAACAGGATTTTTTAACCCATTTCACTTAAAAGGATGCATTTTAATTTTTATGACTTCATTAAAAAACCCAGCTCCCCTCACGTTTTCATTGTTAATACTCCTTTTTAATTTCAAGTTTAACTCTTATTGTTCGAGATTGTAGACCTGATCTGACTATCGTAGTTTAGTCGCAGATAACCTGTGACAGATTTATTGTATTCCAGTGTTACGAAATTTAGTTTTCTTCCTGAGATAATGTGTAGCTTAGCTGGTTAGCATATTGTGGCTTTTTTCTGAGCTTCTTGCCGACTTACAAACCTCATTATTATTTGTAATGTTACACTTTAGCTGAGTGTCACCATGCTAACATTAGCATTAGCTTGTTTAGTCGTTAATTGAGCATTAGCATGCCAACCTAAGACTTAGACAGCTTATTTTAGCATTAGCTCTTATGGCTATTTACTGAGCATTTGCATTAACAGTTGTAATTAAAGCATTGCACCAACACTGAAGTTTTAGTCAGAAACATTAGTTTGGCTAATGAGCTAATCTAACATGCTATTTAGTGGAAGTTAATGCTAAAGCACTAAATTCAACCACGTTGATACCCAACACATGTCAATAGCACAATGTGTGTTATAAAGCAGTATATCAACCTCAGTGGTGTCAAATTTGTTATTTCAGACCTAACTGGTTGCATGTCAGGAAGGGATTCTTTGTAACAGACCTTGGAGAAGGAGAGGAAACAGAACTTTAACATAGATATCAAACTTTATTCAACCGAACGTTTACAAAACAGCCAAGTACATTAGCATCTTAGAACTCATTCAGCAAAATTAATTTAGGGGGAGCTGAGTGTGCTAAATGTCTTCAAAGTTACCAAAAATGCTAATCGAAGCATTAACTTTGCTAATAGCGCATTAGGCGAAACCTTAGCTTGCTTTGGTATTGGTGAGCTGTACCAGAGTTTGCGCTAACTTCAGAGATTGTTCACTTGGTTTTTAGCTGAGTGCTAACATGCTAACTTCCGCATGTTAGCATGTCATGACAGTGTCTTCAGTCAGAGGCTTCTTCATATTAGCTGCAAGACTGACTGCTTCCAGCCACCTTAGCTGGACTGGACACATCTCTTTATGACATTTAATCTGCGTTTTGCATAAATGATGTGATTCTGAATTTAGTTAAATTGATTTGAATAATAGGTCGTCGTGTGGATTTAAGATTCTTGGTAATAAGTAATAAAAAGCTGTAGGGAGGAGAATAATTGGGTTACATGAGAGACTTTTGGTGCTGTAGTGTAGAGGTGATGAAGGATCCCTGAAAGAGGGAGTTTCAGGTTGAAGAGATGGAGGAAGAGGAGGGGGCTTGAAATATGACCTGTGAGGACGAAGCGTCACAGGTGATTCTGTTGTGTGTGAAAGAAGAAAGAAAAAGGGCACAGTAAAATACTTTGTGTAAAATACTTGACACCACTCAAATGGTGTAAAGTGCTGCCGTAAAACTGACCTCTGAAGTGTTTATAATGTGGAAAATTCTTCCTGCGCTAATCGCACATCTGTAACGTTGAATGCCAGCTGAATGAAAACACGCAGAGCTCGACGAGGCCAAGTGTTTATTGGCCCACAAGAGTGTGTGTGTGTGTGTGTGGGTGGGTGGGTGTGCATGTGGGTTAATTTACCGTTAAACTGAAGGACTCAAACAGTCGCCCACCCGCACAGAAAGCTAATCAGCTACAGAAATCTGCAATGTCTGAAACTGCCATTATCACCATCAGGCGTGTGTGTGAATGATTGGGATGTTATGAACGTCATGATGGAGGAAAATGTGTGTGTGTGTGTGTGTAACTGTTTTTGTATCCGTCTTTCTGTGTGAGAACAATAAAAGCTTTCAGACGCAGCAGCAGGTGAAACGCTCTGCTGGTTAATATAAAACTAGTCGTGTTTGGAGAGGAGGAGAATGTCGGCTGCGTTTTTTTATCCTCCTGCTGCCAGGTAACCACAGAGGGAAGGTGGGGGGTGCAGATCGAAAAACAAGATGGTGGGAGAGAAACACGGAAAAACAATAACCTATAGGTGTTCCTCTGGAGCAAATAAATGACCCAGAAAAGTCAATAGTTGGCGTCACTAAGTGGTTTCAGGCCTCCAGACGCAGATGGCCGCAGGGTGAGCGCTTCACTCAGACAAATTCACAAAAAGTACAACAGCGTCCTGACTTGACCCGGGTTCTCCATCAGCTGAATCTGGAGAACCCGATGCCTTTTGGGAAAAAGTATGGTGGCACTTTTAGGAACTCTCTCAAATCTTAAAGCTCAGTGTTGGTCTTCAATTAAATAAGCATAAATGCTAAGATGGATTTAGTGTTGTAAGTTTCTGTTTTGCTGTTTTTTTAGCTTTGAGATAATCGTACGTACGTCCATCCGTCCTTCCTTCCATCCGGCGTTTTTTATTTGAGGCTTGACCTGGATGCAAATATCTGCTGTACATTTCTTACTGAACTTGTTATATGTCATTAGAGAAATACATATTTTTATAAAATATACCACTTAAATGTTTTCTCCAACATTAAAATTTTACTATAATGCAGTTGGAGAGAAAGTGTTTAAATTCATTTGAATAATGAAAGACGAAGCTTTGTCTCTGAGGATGAAGGGGTGAAATGGCGGCCTGTAGCGTGTGTTGGGTGTGGTTATGCTGAAGAATAATAGACACAGCTGTTCTGGTGAACATCAAACAGCTTGGTTTTGTTTTTTTCATTTGCTGGTTCGGTTTATGTCTGGGTAACAATACGAACAGAGCCGCTACGTTGGCGTCGCTTTGCCGCTTTCTGAACACTCGTTCTTCAAACTAATGTGTGGTTTTCTGGCAAGTTGTAAGTGAATGAATGGAAACAAGTGATACTGGAGGGCTGAAGCACAGCTGGATGCATGGAGGAGTGCGCTAATCAGATTTAATCTGAACCAGATGACGGGGCTCCTGGGTGGAGCAGCAAACGATGGAGTCACTAATGCAGAAAAAAGGTGAATTTTTACTGAAAAACAATAAAAAGAGCATACTGGTCCAGGGGGGGTTTAATATTTAATCTTTTTTGTTAACTTTGTCTTTGGTTTTATAGTTTATTCAGTTTAATTGAGTTATAGATCTTTATTTTATACAGCTAAATTCACATTGATCTTTAGGTTTTCTATACAGTCTAGAAAAAGTTTGGAAAGGAAGAAGATGTAAGTGTTCAGACATACAATTTTATTATCTTCTTTATTTTAAACATTTATATAAATTATATAAAAAATATATATTATATATGTTATCTAAAACAACAACGTGAACTTTTGAATTATAATTAGGTGATTACCCGTTTGGTTTTTTTATATTATATATATTTATTTATAATATCATCAAATCATTTTTATTTGTTTATATGTATTTTTTTTATTTATTCTTAAAAAATATTTCTGAAAAATAATTAAACTTGTTAAACCTCTTTGTTTTCTGTATTTAATGATTATTTGTAATTTTATTTTATTAGTATTTTTATTTGCTTATGTATTCTTTGTAATTTATCTAAAAGACAAACAGAATCTCAATCATCATAAATAAAAATGTTAGGTTTTCTGGAGTCTAGACCTTCGTAGATCAGAGTTTTCACTGAAATCAAGACATTAGATGTGAAAAATATGCCTTTAAAATATTTGGATTTCCAGATTGCAGTCAGATTAGACGAGTTAAAATTTTATTAAGTTTAACATTTGAGAACCAAATTGGTCCAGATGCCTAAAAAGACGTGGAACAGACAGTAAATTAAGAAAAACAGAGAATATAACCCAACTGCTGTTTTTGGTTTTCCAGAAAAAAGATGAATAAATTTGACTCTCTTGGCTTCCCGTCTGTTTCTGCTGCTGCTGGGAATTTGCCCACATCTGGATTTGAATCTTGTTGTGAAAGTTGGAGTGTGGGGGGCTTGAGGGGCCCGTCGGTTACCGCGGGTCACGTGACAGCTCTTGCGAGCCCTGCGTTCCTGTGTGGGTGTGCGTCGCAGGACGGTGACAAACCCCTTTTGTTTCTATGAAGACGTTTTCCTTGGAAGCGACAGTGACAGCTGCAGAGCAACTGACAGGGAGGGGGGCAGTTATAAAGAAAGAGGGGAGTATTTAGCATATTTGACATGCAGACCACGGGTTGCTGTGTGCAACAGTTGATGGGAAGAGAGAGGAAACTGTTGCTGCGAGTTCAGAGAGAGAAAATTGCAGAAGAAGAAGAGGAGAGAAGCTCGAGAAGAACAACAAAACAAAGAGGTTTAAAGGTTCCCTGTCTGGGCTGCAGGTTGCCATGTCTGTGGGTATCCCCCTTCTGACGTGGGTGTTTTTCTGAGGCACCCTCCTCTCCTTTGGATAGGGTTTCAGCGAAGTCGCAGACGGGAATGCACAAGTGTGTCCCTTGAATATCCCTGCATCGTTTCCACGTCTGCTCTCCACCTCCAGCAGCCGGGAATCCTTTAAAGACGGGCGTAACTCTGGCAATGGAGGCAACGGTAGAATGAAAACACTGAAACTCCGACCGGACTCAACTTCCTCGTGAGCCAACCGCCTGGACTGTCGCTTCAGGGGAAAAACGGGAGAGCCAGCTTATTACTGATAAGCCTCTTTCTCTGTTCTGTTCGCAGTCCCACCCCCTCTCTCTTTTCTTTGACTCTGTATCCCTTTGCATTGTTTTTTTTTTTTTGAGCCTCGGAGAGGCGGAGGTGGTTTTCTTCCAGACTTTTAAACGGATTACAAATCTGGGAATAATGTAGCCATCTCACATGGCCGGATTCCTGCTCCTCTTCCGTCACATTGCCAAATCTGCCTTCTGTTGCAATGACTGTTTGATTATCTGCTGCCTGCCTGAAGGAAGCGCTCATCTTGGCTGTTATTGGATATGAAAGCATTTTAATTCACCTCATTTTTTATTTTTCTCATTAAATCAGAGGCAGAATATCTGTTGCTGCTCAGTGTGGGATAATCAGCTGCATCACAGCGTTCAGCTAATTTTTTTTCTTGTTAATCCTCCTCTGCACATCTTTTCCTCTCTCTCACAGTTTGCCTCTCACTCTCCCTTTTTTTTATTCTGGAGTAAAGGAAATCAGTTTGATTGGAGCACTTCCTGTGTTTTAATACCAGTGCAGGAAGCAGAACAAACGGAGCTGAATTCAAACACAAACAGCAAGAGGGGGAGGGACACAGAAAGAGAGAGAGACGGTGGGGGGAGAGCGAGAGGAAATAGGGAGATTTTTTTTCTTTTTTAGCAGCTGCAAACCATTTCAGCTGTGTAGAGGGACAGAAAAGAGCGAGGAAAGCTGGGAGCAACCGCGTTTAGTGGAGAAAAAAGGAGAAGCTGCGTGGCAGTCTGGCAACGTGTCCTGGGATTGTTTGCCGGTTCATTGGGGAAAGACTCTTCCTGCAAAGCGAAGCTTGCACCGGAGCTGCAGAGGGGGTTTGTCTGGGACTTTGCCCTCTGGATACGGTCCCACGACTTGCAGCTCTACCACCTATTTTCTCTCTCCAGCCCCTGACGCCCCCTTTCACTCCAGCCTCACCCCTCCAGGAGCCTGCCTGCTTTCCATCTACTGTACCAGCTCTCCCCTGCAGCTGCAGACGAAAGAAAAACGTGGAGATAAAAGAACTGACGAGGGATTTCTTGACCTCTTTGTTTGGATTTATCCTTTTTGGGGGGGAATGCTGAACTGCAGAAACGATGGAGTTCATTTTCTTTGGAAGAATGAAGAGACACAAATTTCCTCCTGAGGAAAGTTTTGGATTGCAGTTTCTTGAATCAAAAAGACATCCATCTGTTTAGCGGGTTTTTCATTTTGTCCATTTTTCATCATGAAACAATTTGTCGTCTTCGGTTCATTCAGAGCACCCCACGCAGCCTTTCTTTTATATAACCAAGAGTGGGTTTTCACACCTTAAAAGGAGAGTTTTGCACTTCTCTGCCTGCCTCTAGCTGCAACTGTTAAAGTTGTCCGAGTCCTCTGCCTCTTTTCCTGTTGTTTGAAGAAAGACGACCAGAAAGGAAGGAAGGAAGGAAGGAGCTTGATGGGGAGGAAAAGTGCAGAAGTTGCTCTGCATATTTTGAGATATGAAGGAGAGGAAAGAGGACTGTTGTTCTGACAGCAAAACAAAGGAACCTTATCGCTCTCCGCTCACATTGGACCTGTCAGACATGGGGATGCTGGATGCCGTTTTCCATCCTCCATGTCTTCATCCCTCTGCCTCTCTCATTCCTACCAGTCTTTAACGTAAACAGTGCAGCTGATTAATATGGTGCCGAGGGGGAGGGATGTCTTACTCGCTCTCTTATCGATGCCACACTGCATCCCTGACAGACCGAGGAAATGCTCAACTGTTGAAGTGACTTAGCAGGAACGGAAGAATGCGGAGTTGAGGTAAAACTGTTGAGAAATTAAGTCATTTTTTTAAGAATGTGAAGCCTGAAGGATTTGCTCAATTGCAGCCACAAAATTACACATGGACTGTTGTAATTTTGTGGATTATCTGTGGGACTGTTCATTTTTTACGTTTCTTTCTTGAAGTGCCACTTTAGATCATAATCACGAGGGAATTTTGGTGAAAACAAAATGGGGAAGCCCCTGAGCCGTCCGGACTGTCTGAGACAGAGTCCCCGCTGCCTTGGGAAAGGCGATGAGGACGAGGCATACATAGAGGACTGCTACGTCCCCCAGCGATCCATTTATGACACAATGCGGATCAATGAACAGATAGATCAAGGGACCAAACTGTGCCAACCTTCAAGGAGCACCTTAGGCTCTGGCGGAGAAGTAAGGGGAGAAGGAAGTACCTTATCCAGCAACGGTACCATCGGAGCTGACCTAGGAGGTGTTTTTGTCTCCAGAGGTGGAGATAACTCAGGAGGAGTGAAGAAACTAGATGAGAGGGTAATTTTTGATGCCCTAAAGCTGACTGGTGATCTTAAGACAATCTCTCCGCCAGTTGGAAGTTCAGGTTTGCCCCTTGCTCCATCCTCATCCGGAGCTGGAGGAGTGGTTGCCGTGGTCAAGAGGCGACATCAAGGTGGAGACAAGAAGGACAATCCAAACCGACGATCTTGGAAAGCTTTCATGCACCCGAGTTTTCCTGAGTTTGCAGAAAGACTTGAATTCTCTGCTGTTGATGGGGCAGAGAAACGATTGTCTGGAGCAGGGATTCCTCTGTCTCCTCTCCAACAGATTCCCTCTCAACTCCCCCCATCCACTCCCACATCTTCCACACCTTCATTACCTCCGTACACTCCCTCCCCTCTGTCATCCGCACCCCAGACTCCTCCCGTCTCCACTCCACCAGCTCTGACACCCGCGGTTAGCCCCCAGCAGCATCCTCTCAGCAGGCAGAAGCAGGTTAATCCTTTACTTCTGAAGCAACAGAAACAGAGTCATGTGGTGTCTTCTCCTTTGAAGGAACAGTCGCCTGCTATCAGCCCAACGCAAGGCCCCCATTCGTCTGGAAAAACACCACAGCACAGCCCCTTTAAGCCTCGACAGACGCACGGCAAACGAGAGGAGCACAGACGGACTGCGAGCTCTTCTAAAGCTGGAATCAGACTCATCCCTGAAGAGGCTTTTGAGGCTGTGAAGACCTCAGATTCAGAGAGGGACTCACCTCTTTTGGATCAGGACCATGGTGATAGTGCTCCTCTCATACCTCCAAAACCTGTCTTCTGCCCCCCAACCAAAGCGCGCACCTGGCCTCGGAGTATAACCACAGGAAAAAGGACTCAGATTGGCCTGAGATGCAACTTACCCACACTTCCTCCTTTGCCTCCTCTACTGGGTGAGGATAATGCCACGGATGAGGAGTCTCTTTATCTGTTAGACCCCCCATCTCCCTTCCTGAAGGAAGAGGAGGATGGTTTAGCTTATGGAGGCCTTCCTCTGTCACCCTGTATCAGTCATGAAGGAGAGGAAGATGGGCTGCTTGGATGGGGCATTCAGGGTGGCGAGCTCCGAGAACGCACCGCGTCCGAACTCAAATTTGAGGAGGACGAGCGTAGGATACTTGAGGAGCTCGAAGAAGAAGGGGAAGATGATTGCAGGAAAACAACTGAGGAGGAAGAGGCCTGGAAAAGAGAAAGGGAGCGAGCTCTAAGAGAGGAAAGAGAGTGGGAGGCAGTTCTGAAACTGGAGAACAGGGAGATAGTTGACCAGTGTTGGGATAGGGAAACACTGGAATCAGAGGGATGGGATTTAACAGGCTCTTCCGGACATTGGCCTGTGCTAATGCCCCCTACTGGGTTTGGAGGCCCTGGGGCCCCCAGCGCCTCACCGTCCCCCAGCTCAGGAGCGGAGTCAGACTACCTCTTCTTAGAGCTAGAGAGACAGTGTCGAGAGGAAGAAGGGGAGGAAGGAGTGGAGATGAGTGTCGACCCGGAGCCTATCTGTGATCCCTACTCTCTGCCTTGTTTAGAAGAAGAGGAGGAGGAGGAGGAGGAGGAAGAAAAGACTTGTGGGACTCTTCCTCTGGATTCAGTTCACTCTGCAGACCCTGAAAGTGTTGAATTTGATTCTGTGAAAACTGAAGAAAATTTGTCTGAGCACATAAAAGAAATCCTAAACTGGAAAGATCATGAAAGGGAGCACGGCTTCATAGACGAAGAATGTGACTCTGAATATAATGAGGATAAGACGAAGGTAGAGGAGGAGGACAAAAGTTACCCAACCGACTCTGCTCTCGGTCAACAACTGGAGTCGGACTCCAGTGAGGTCCAAACATCCCAACCGGAAAGAACTGAAATCAGTACAGTTTCTCAGACAGATTGTGGGCTTGAAAAGCCTTCACAGACTGAAACAGACCTGGACAGCGGGGCGTCATCTGAACATGATGGGGAAGATTATGATGAGCCAACTTCCTCTCCATCTCAAAGACCTTTGAACCCGTATGCAGAGGAGGAAGAAGAGAGAAGAGAAGAGAACGCCGATTTGGGAACAGAGTGGGATCAATCTGAGCCATGTTTGGAGAGCAACAAGGGAGCTTTCACTGATGACTCCCTCGAGCCTCCGCTCCTCACTGAATGTACACAGGATGCTGTAACTTCCGGTCAAGAAGCAGCAGTCCCTCCATGTGCAAGCAAACCTTTAACAGAAACAAGTGTTGACCCAGAAGAGGCATCCTTTGTGTCTGAGAATGTAGCCTCAGGATCATCTGAGCCTGAGCAAGTCCCAGTTTCTGAAACTAGAACAGACGTGATTGTCACCATCCCTGAATCAGACTCAGCACCTCCATCTTCATCCCCTCGGCTTAAATCTGACTCCTGTGGTTCAGGTTTGGATGCTGGAGACTCCAAGGCCTTTGTCACCTCAGATAGCTTTGTTTACCTGGCCGTGTCTGTGCCTCCCCAGTGCTCCAGTGACTGCCCCCCCTCTCCAGTTGTTGACTCCTTCCCCCCCAGTCCCATCTCTAAGCCACCTTGCTACCACGACCCAGAAGAGGCGGAGGATGGATCAATCCTTTCTCCTGATAGTTTTGTTTACCTGGCTGCCCCTGAACGGCCCCAGCCCGGTCCTTCGGAGGGCGGCTCAGCTTGCGAGGATACTCAGGAGCTTGACTTGGACTCGTACTCCGAGGGGACCCAATCCGGTGTGGACGGAGTCGAGTTTGTCCTGGGCTCAATGACCGGCGACAGCGACTGGGAGTCGGACAGCTCTGCCCCGGACTTTACCCCCGTTATTTCGAGTGACACCACCTGGGATCAGCTTGAACCAGGCCT
Organism: Brachyrhaphis roseni; assembly: GCA_903066815.1. Taxonomy (NCBI): domain Eukaryota; kingdom Metazoa; phylum Chordata; class Actinopteri; order Cyprinodontiformes; family Poeciliidae; genus Brachyrhaphis; species Brachyrhaphis roseni. The sequence continues at coordinate 58,500 of CAEFZY010051939.1, forward strand.
TCTGCAAAGCCTGTTCTCCCAGACGGAGTTAGGTCAGATACAAGCATGTGGGCCCCAAACAGAGGCTATGCATTCCTCACAAGCAGATCAGAGCACTGAAGGAGGGCGAGAATCTGAGTGTTTAGAAACAGACTCCCATCCGGAGGTAAGTTTATTCTTTTAGTCTGCTCATTAAGGTTTTTAGTATTCAGCTGTATCGGATGCAGACGTGAGAATGTGGAAGCAAAGGATGTCAACTGATGTAGACATGGTGTGGAAAATGTATGGGAGGGGTGCTAAAGTTATCTAGACGCCATAATTAGCTGGTTGGCTTTCAGTCGAGCTTTAGATTGATGCAACAAGGGTGCTACTTATAGGCCTGCGGGGTTAGTGTGTGTGTGTGTGTGTGTGTGCGTGCGCGCGCTTTAGTCAGAATGGGGGTTAGAGTTAATATGCAGTAGGGCTGCAACTGACGATTAATTGATTAATCAGATAAAAAAAATTGGCACATTCCATAGATTTTTATGTAACCATTTAAGCCTTTTCATACTATGCTAGAAATACATTAAAGATGCAAATAAATGAAAAAATCAATTTCTTTTTAAAATAAGAGAGGTAACATTTTATTGCCTAAAATACAATAACATTTATTTAGTAAATCTGAACCAGCTGAAGCTAAAACTGCTTGAACTGTTCAAATTGAGTTTTGGCTAAACCCTATTTACAGACAAAGGTGTGTTTTTCTTAAATGCATTTTTTACGGCTTTGACTTAATTACTACTCTCAATATATAGATTATTTTTTCAGCAAAGTACCTTAAGTATGTATGCCCCAGTTATTGATTGATTACTAAATTATTTGATTATGTCAATATTTGATTAATTGCAATTCTCCGATTAATCATTTCAGCCCTAATATTCATCAACATACTTGTGGCTTATTACTTGTTTGTTCCTGTTCGTCCAATTAGCAAGACTTTGCTGTTTCACAGAACATTTTGACAGACATTGAGCTTCCTATCTTCTCTTGGTGTAGGAAATGTTGCAGGTAGACGTTTTACAGAGTCAAACTTTGTGATTGTGTCATTTGGTGCGTAACCACAGTGTCTACAGGTTTACTGATTTACAGGGTAGGTAAATAAATATAATGCTTTCAGTACCCAACATGCCTATTGTTGTCACTCCCCTTTTTCCCTGAAGTATGTGAGCTGCAGGTAAAACACATTGTTTGACAAACTGTCAGAACTGCTTTGTTTGAACTGCGTTTTTCTTGGTCTTTGGGGTTTTCTATGGAAAAGATGTGTTGTAGAAAATTTGCAGAGAATTTCTCTTATCTCTTCTGTTGTTGGAAGTATTTTCTATGGTTAAGTTTCTCCAACCATGACTGTGGCTTGACCCCATTCTAAAAATGTCCCCAAGGCAGATAAATATAATTATTTCTGTATGCTGAGGGCCTGAATGATTCAATCAGCGTTTAATCACATTATATTTTCCATCAGTTGCTCACCTGGACTCTACATTTGTGTCAAAGGGAAGCTGTTATTTTGTTTTTATTATTAGCTCTGCTGGTTTATCTGCTCTGGCTTCAGTTTAATGCAATCAGGTATAAGCTCCACCTTTACTGAGGGCTGCAGCAAACATGAATGACCAATTTCTCTCAGTGCGATACGATATTCTCCGTCTGATCAGGAATGAGTCAATACCCAGCGGATAAAACAGCAGATAAATGGATTGAGGGTTTTGCTTTGGTCTGTTATAGAGCTCAGCTTAGAGGCAAAGAAAGCTCTTGATTTACCGACCCGTCTTTGTTCCAGCCCTCACCTTTAGTGAGGAGATACGGGTCAGGACCAAACAAACATAAATCTGGACACAAAGCAGCTGAAAAGAGCTTCATCTGCAGGAGGAGCAGGAATTTGAGAAGAGATGAAGAGCTAAGATTAGAGATGAAGGTGCTCCTCAAAACAACCGGCTGGTAATTTGGGGAATTTTAAGATGTATGTATGTATGGATGTATGTATGTATGTATGGATGTATGGATGTATGGATGTATGGATGTATGGATGTATGTATGTATGTATGTATGTATGTATGTATGTATGTATGGATGGATGGATGGATGGATGGATGGATGTCTACTACAGTGTTTCTTCAAGTTCAGGAACATGGATGAGACGTTTAAAACATTCAGGATTTTGTGACATTTAGTTTCCAGAAAAACTTGATCAAGTGCTTTCATTTTGAATAAAACAAAAACCTTTATCTTTTTTTTTTAAAGCTTAAAATTAAGTTTTCAGCCCTGTCCATCCATCCATCCATCCATCCATCCATCCATCCATCCATCCATCCATCCATCCATCCATCCATCCATCCATCCAT
>CAEFZY010051940.1:0-23257 GCA_903066815.1 Brachyrhaphis roseni
CGCATGTGCCTACATACAGACGGTACACAGAAAGAGTTTTCAAAGTTTTAGTAATATACCTTAGCTTTTTTTTCCCCAAACAGTGCCTGTGACGCGGCAGTAACACAGCACTAACAGGGCTGGTTAAAAAAACATACCGGTAAAAGTCACTGAGAGCCGTCTTCATCTTCCTCCTGAGCAAGGAGACGTGTTACGTTACATTAAACTTGCGTCTTCCTCTACACATATATTCCACCTGTCTCACTCTTACCTTTTCTGCTCGAGCGCCCCTGGTGGCCATTAGAAGAAAAAAAAAATTACGCATAAATAAGCCGCATCTTTGTATAAGCCGCAGGGCTGAAAGAGTGAGACAAAAGTCGCGGCTTATAGTCCGGAAATTACGGTAGTGACAACTCTGTTAGTCCGTAAACATTAAGCAGATGAATGTGGAAGCAACCAAATGTTTTTTCCAATGGGCCATAAAATTAAAACAGACCAACAGAGACATGGTGGTGGCAGCATCATGCTGTGGGTAAACATTTCTTCACTAGGACAGTAAAGTTGATCAGAGACTTTTTGAAGATGGATGCAGCTTAACAGAAGTGATGTCTAGTCAGCACTAATGGTTAATGATCTGGAGCATTGACTGCAGCTTCTGTAGGAAATTATGTTTGGATGAATATTCATCCAAACATAATTCATAAGTTCATAATTTTGAGCTAATGTTTACATTCCGATTTACCACATTTGGTTTTTTCTGTTGCAGAATTATGAGGCAAAAAAGCCATAAAAGCCAGATAAATGCAACAAAGTCTTTCAAATGCAAAGACTGAAAACAACTGGATACATATCCAATTTAGTACCACATATACAGGAAAACAAACAAGAGCACTGCATTGAACCCCATTGAAAACCTCCTGGTTATTCCACCAAATATAGATTTCTGAATTCTTCCTGAGTAAAATCATTAGTATTGTTATTTCTAAATGAATATCAGCCACTTTTCTTTGCATTATTTGAGGTCTGAAAAAACTGCATCTTTTTTTCCCCTCATTTTCTGCAAATACTAAATTTCTGCTTGGAATTTCAGAGACATGTCAGTAATCCATAGAACAAAAGAACAATGTTCACTTTACTCAAACTTAAGCAGAATCAGAGAAACTGGTTGTTTTAAGAGGTCTCTTAATTTTTTCCAGAGCTGTAGATGTGATTATAGACCAGAATCGGGTGGACATTTGGATAGAAGTTGGATATGGACCAAAAATACAGATTTTGGTCACAATGTGAACATAGTCTTAGAAATGTTCCATCCCTAAATCTGTTTTCGTTTGTAGCTATTCTTTAGAAATTACTTTCACAGAAGTTTTACTGATTAAATTTAAGAAAATGTTCATCAATAGCCAGTATTTTTACTGAGAATCTCACGCCTGCCGTTTGAATAGTTTTCCAATGAACTGTACATAACATGCAGATAATGCACTTCTGCATTGAGGCACATGTTTCCTTTAGGGAGCTCTGACCTTGAGAGAACATATATATATTACACCTGTAGGCCATAGAGCTCTCTCAATAATCCCTCTCACTTATCGACTCTACTATTAATGCACTGCTGCCTTTAGCTGTACAGTTAATGCTATCCGATAGCAGCGGTCATGTCCGTGAGGCAAATTCCTGCACATTTGCTATTGTGTAATTACAGGGTTTTGATTCTGATACAAAGGGCATCTCCTCCTCCACAATAATGACAGTGTAATGAATATTAGGAAACACAAGCCTGTGAACCTGCGAACCATTAGGGAACCGCAGCCCTGATTCAAAGCTATTACGTTGTTATCTCTGTCCTGCAATAAGCTCCAAAAGAATGGGAATTATTCTGTTGCACAGAGCAGTCGATTTTTTCTAAGGCTTTATTGAGCAAACCTGCAGAATTATTGGTGTAAAATGCACCAGAGAAACAACATTGACAACATTCCCCTCCAGTTTGTCTCTTCTTACCTCCAGAAAACGAGACTTCAGGCTCAAATAGATTCACAGGAATTTGTGATAACCTTGCATCATGAACTCATGCTTACTTATCAAAGGGATTATTACAGGATTTACAATCATTTTATGGCTGCATTTACTGATTGAATTAGACACACAATTGTAAATCTGATTGCTTTGATTGCTTTCTGTAGTTAATTATCCATAATCTCTACGGATAAATCAGTTAAAACCTGCAGTCTTTAGGAAAGGAAAATATGTTGGAAGCACTTCTGTTCTGCTCAGCAGCCGAGTCGACGAGACAGGAGAGCAGAAAACATGACAGAATAAGGAGCAGTGGATCGATAGGAATGCAATCAGGACTATTCTCCAACCATATTTTCTAATCAACTTCTTGCAAAAAAGAAAAAGAAAAAATATATAACAAGATTCATGTGGCAAGACAGCAAAACGTTGTGATGCACTTGTCAAGATTTATGTGTTCGATTACTGGTGAGTTTTACAGGACAGGAGGAAACCACAAAACAAGGCAGCACAAATAAATAAATAAAGTAGCTTAAAAATCTATTTATGACCCTTTTACTTTCCCACATTTTGTCCCAGTGTCACCACACACGTAAGTGGTTTTACTGGGACTGTTTGCGACAGACCAACAGAGAGAAAAGAAACATTTAGAAGTGGAAAACAAATGAGACAAGATTTTGATTCATTTCATTTTTTTATAAAATAACTCTAGTGGATCCAACTTCAGAAAAAAATAGCAAATAGTTTGCTTGTGTAATTTAATTTGATAAATTTGTTCTGAGAAGGGAAACTGGATCAGGTTTTATTAAAGGGTATTAAATTAAAGTTTACCATTACAACAACTTTGTCAGAAATATTTTTGATAAAAACACTAAACAGTCTACAGTATTATTATTAGGTCTAAAATAAATATTTATCAAATAAGGTCTATTGTTACAACTACTAATGGTTCCTTTTAAAAGCTCTTCAACATTTCAAATAAAGTTATTTTAAGAGTTTTCATCTGCTTCAGTGCTGCTGGCCGAATCCAAATCCTTTCTGACGGGTCACACTAAACATTTCAAAGTTTTTACAGGTAAATTTTGGTTTGTAACCTGGTAAATGTGGCCAGAGTTCAAACTGTATGCACATTTCCTAAAGTTTACATTTCAGTTAAAATACTTTAAAATGTCACCAAGAGCTGTGGGGAATGAGTTCACCTGAAATCGGATATTTGGCCTGAAAAATAATAAACCATGAAAAAAATACCATCATTTAGGTGCAGAATTTGCATGTTTCTTTCCAAGTTTAAATTTGCATTGTCAATTTCCTCCCTGCTAAGCACACCTGCGATTTCTGGCTCTGCTGTTTCCCAGATCATTCACTGGATACAGAATTGAGATTATTCCAAGACACACACACACACACACACACACACACACACACACACAATCATGATAAATTGCACAATTTAACAGCATCCACATTACCTAAAATACCAGATGTGCCACTCATACATAATGACTCCCTGTGGGTGTTGCCTTTCCACCGTCCAACACTTAACCTTGAGCTTTATCTGATCAATATCTTGTTATTGGTCCCTGCCCACCTCTTCAGCTGCTTGTCAAACATAAAATGCTTTGACAAACTCAGCCTAATACCCCGTGGGCAAATCTGCAGGTAGATAAATACAGTCAGACTTCTGCCCATCTGGAAAGTAGCAGCCAGCGGTGAGAAGTTTTCTGCTGTCGCCTCTCGCTGGAGGCTGAATTAACGGCTAAGCTTAATAGAGCGTCACCAGATGAAACTAAAGGCTCACAAATGGCCGACTGCCATTGTTAACTGCTGTCCTCACACATTTTCCATCACCTTGCAGGACCTGACCTCTTCTTCTACTGATGTCTGAAGTGACGTTTGGAGGAGGGGCGTCAGTTTTTAAATCGCAACATGGTTCCCATGGCGACTGGAAAATCTTCAGGTTGGCGTTTCAGTGGCTTTGGTGAGAGAATGGTGATTATTGGTCCTAATAAGGTGGAAGCTCCCAGCGGTTGTTCAGACGCTCTAATCAAGGCTGAGGCTGGGCGCATGGCGACGCGCAATCATCATTTGATCTGTCGCCGAAACACTTTCATCCTGATTGATGCAATGGCGGCGCTGAATGGAGAGGAAGGGACGCTGGGCGGCTTTAATTGGTTTTTGTTTCCAACTACAGCCGACATATGGACTGAAGTGGACGCAATTCAAACCAGATGGTGAAATTATAATCTTCATGATATGGACTGAATGATATGGATGGAGAATTTAGAATTAGGTTATCAATAAAACAAACAACAATCTGATGACAAAATACAATGCTTTGATTGCCCACTGTGTGTTTCTATGACTTTGTATTTTTATGATGTAAAGGACTTTGAAATGTCTTCTTGCTGAAATGTGATGTGCAAATAAACTTGATGGATAAGTTAGAGAAAACGGATGTGATTTCTTGGTTCTTTAAGTTGCCAAAAAGAAAAGAACAAGATTTCCAGCAGGTAACAGGAAGAGACACTATGTTATACTTGTCTTTTGTTTTCAGTCATGAAAAAATTCTTGATTTTAAAATCTTCTGCAGCAACTTTGCTGTTTTTTTTAATGCTTGCTAACCACAATATTTTATAATCATTTCGACTGAAACCTTGTTTTGCAGAACATCTTATTTATACTCACACACCTTAAAGTTTCTGCTCCTATAAACATTAAATAGCCGCTTCCAGCAGAAATACCAGTATTAAATATTTCCAACGCTATTCTGATATCTTCCTACATAACAGCTCTAACTCAGAAATTAAAAAAACAGGCCAAAGCTTAACAACAACCAGCGATGGTAGATTGGCCACAAAACACTGACTGGTGGAAACAACGAAGAAAAACATTTCGATCTCTCTGAAAGCAAAGATGTGAAAACTTACGGAAAGCTGTGTAAAACTCATGAAGGCTTAGATGTCCGTCGTTGTTGTAGTCGTCATAACGCAGCAGGTCCTGCATGGTGCACTCCAACAGGCTGCTCTCCATCTGCTCCTTCATCGATATCTGCAGACAGATTGCATCAGCAAACTGAAAGGTCTCACTAGAACTATGAAGTTTATTTTTCCTTTTGCTCCAAATATTCACTATTTGATTATGAAAATTTTAAGAAAATAAACTCAAATGTTAAAGACAAGTTGTCAAATAAAAAAATAAATATTTCTATTCACAGATTATGCTGCTCAGTTAGGCAGTCATCCTGCATTGTTATTTCACTATTTAAAATAAAGAATATTGAGGAGACTGTCTTCAAACTGCTGCAGCTGCTCATCGCCAGTTTTTCCAGATCCTTGAAATGTACCTGAACACCTCACAAAATAAGTCGACAGTGTTGCTGGTTAGAGTGAAGTGCAGCCTCCAACTTCACACAATCACAAAAGTACAGCGTGTAATTTCCTTCCTCAGCGTCTCAGTGGCGCAGCGCCTGATTAACTTTAACCTCCGTTATGATTCTCTGGTTTCACCCCAAAGGCAACACAGGAACATCCAGTCAATCCTGAAAACGCTCTGCAGAAAGGAGGGAATGCTTTGGCTTTAATCACCTCAGCTTTAAGGTAAATTAACTATTTATATATATTTTAAAAAATACATTTGTTTACATTGATATGTCAAGGATTTATTTAGTTCCTACGATCTACAATAAGGCATAAAATTTATATCACAATATACACATTGTGACGGTTGACTGTAACGATATATATTGCGATGTGATTTGATAAACCTTACAATAGAAACAACAAATATCGCATAATTGAGTGGAATATATATATCTATATGTATTAAAACTTGTTTCTTTGTGGATGTTATTTGTATGTAATCTTTAACTGTTTTGCTTTAAAGTCTCACTTTAAGGGGCTCGCACCGATCCCGCCTGCGCTCGCTTCCCCGCTGTCAGACATCCGCTCCTCCAGAGCGTCGCACTCAGACCGCCGGAGGTTGAACCCAAACCAGGCCCAGATTGTTGATGATATTTGGACCTGCGTTTTTAACGAGCTCTTCCTTTGTGCTCTCCTCCATACATCTTCCTGTTTCCTCTGTTTTGATGCTGACCGGTTACATCATCGCCGTGGTTAGCAGCTAGACTACAGATCTCCATCATAGGCCTGATTTCTACCATATATATCACACATTGCTACTCTACAGTTAGAGTAAAAAACTAGATTATTCTATCAGATTCTCGTTTAAGTTTCACAGAATGCATCATAAAAAAAACATTACCACGGGCTGTTTTCAGAACTGATTATTATACCTACTTTGCTTTTTAACAAATAAGTTGCAAATACATGAGGACAGCAAGCTTACATCACACAGAAAGGAGAATTAAAATCATGTTGCTTTATATTCAGACCCGGTTGTCAGTAGAAGGAGAATGGCTGTGAATAACAGGGAGCTTCAAAAGGAAAACATTAAGCTATTCACAAAAAAGCTATAGCTTCCATAACAGAATTACCAATCCTATCAAATCTGCCAAAACACAAACAAATAATTCAAGAGGCAAAGATTTTTCCATTGCCCTATTTGCAAACTCTATAGAAAAACCTCAAAAGCATCCAACACAGCGAGAGAATCTTACAGATTTAGAAGCATTTTGCATGAAGAATGAGCAAAATCCCCCAAAGAAGAAGCAAAAGCCTCTTAGCTGTTGCAGAGTTTAAAGGCCATGAAACATGCAAAGCAGATTGTTAGAGAGTGTAGATGCTGCAAAGAGCTGATGGATTTTTTTTTCTTTTGGTTGCTTGAAAGCATAAATTCATCTAGATTAAATTAGTAATCAGATTTAATTTTATGATTTACAGAAATTAGATCCTGAGAAGTGCAGTGTTAAAGAATCTAAAGATAATGTGAGGAAAGCTGCATCATATGTCTCATTCCTGGTCTGTAACTATAACCCCGTCTTCCCAGTAATCTTCTTTTAAATGGTTTATATGGACACGCACATGTGACATGGCAGATTAAAGGATGTGAAACTTTTTATGCACCCGCAGCCGACTGCTGCCATATGTCTGCTGTCACAGGGTGCTCTGCCCTGGGGCGTCTGAATAAAACATCTTCAGACCCTCAGTAAAAGGGCTTCACCATCCAACATTATCTGTGACAAAAGGCAGATCGCCGAGTGAAGATGCTGCGGACGGATGACTGCACTTCCACTTTGATCCGGAAAGCCGTCATCGATGCAAAGCAGAACTCATGAATTACTACATGATAAGAATGTCTTATCAAGGGATTTCTCTGCGTTATTAAATCTTTTAATACAGTGCTGACATAAAAGGGTGAAGTCTCTTAACTTTTTTTTCTCCTATTGAAAAAACTGAATAAAACTTGTTGTATTTTCACCCAATCATCCAACAAAAGACCAGTATTCTGTAGCACTTTAAGACTATTTGGAGGTGCTAATAAATGTTCAGCTTCTTATAAGATTATTATTAAGCAACGTTTGGGTTTATGATACACAGGAAGTGAGAGATTAATGGAGATTTCCATTTCCTGGTAGCAGACGATGCTCACAATTACTGGCCAGAAAAATCTGTTGTTTAACTTAAAGGCTAATATCTAATTAAACACACAAGTTTTTCAATAAATGCATTCCTTGTTGTTAATACTTTATAGTTGAACTGTGAACCACAACACTGGTTTAAATGACGTATGAATTTAAAAACTGATCTCACCACACTCACTCGTATATGCAAACATTTTTAAAAGTGTGCTAATTTGGATTAAGTCAGTTTATTGTCATTTGGTAATCAGAATCAAAAATGTACTTTTAGGAGTATTTTTACTTTTACTTGAGTATTGTGAAGTATTTCTGATCTTACTTGAGTCAAATTTCTGGATTTTCCTCCCAAGAATGAAAATCAAAGATGTTTTAACTAAAGATTCACCAGACAGACTCACACCTGCAGGAAGTGACGTATTGAAAGAAACTGATTAGGGAACATTTTGTTTGGCCTAATTTTGGTATTTTTTGTTATTCATATGAATTATTGTAATTTTGATCCTTAAAATACCTAAATTTTAACTTAACTTCATATTCTGGATGTAATTCAGTACTTGAGAAGACTTTTTACCAAATACGTTTTTACTCTTTCTTGAGTGAAAATATGTTGAAGTAGTTGCTACTTGTACTTTTTTGGGCACTCTGAATAAAACTCACCTTCTCCAATTCGTCGCTGACCAGTCGGCCGTCTTCGTTTCCATCCAGGTATTTAAACATGGCGTCCACCAGCGCCCTCTTCTCCTCCATGTCACGCTGCTGGCTCCGCTCGCCGCTCCCCACCGCTTTCGGTTGCATATCCAGAAGCGCGCTCTTCAGCTTGTTGTACTCTGACATGGTGCATGCGCTGCCTGCAAGGGTAAACACACAGACATAAAAAAGACATTTAAATAATCTCAATTATACAAGCCTTTGGATTGTAGCTGTAAATTGGATTTAATGTGCGAGTGTGTTTAATAGTGGGAGTAGAGGAAGAAAGGGTTAGAGGGAAAGATAATGTGTGTATCTGCACACGCATGTGTGTCCTTGAGACCTCATCTAAGGAGATGAAGCTTATATTTGCATGGTTTGTTTCAGAGCCTTTTGGTTTTTGAGGTTCTAAATAATTACATATAATCCCTGAATTCACATTACAGACAAAGGTAAATGTTCTCATTTACTGCATTTTCAACGACATGTCATATTGTTGCCTGGATGTTGTGTTGTGGCTTTGAAGCTTAAGTGTAAAACCATATTGGTTGCTGCGGCGGCACAGAGGCAAAGCACGACCCACACATGGAGGCCTTGAGGCGGTAGTCGCAGGTTCGATTCCCAGCCTGGCCACATTTGCCATATGTCTCTCTCATTACCCTCTTTGCTGTCTGACTACTTTCAAATAAAGGACAGTAGAGCCAACAAAAAGCCTTATAAAAAAAGGTGTAAAACAATATTGTTTTCTTAATTACATGTATCCACAGAGTCCCAAGAATAACAATGTGTTTATTTTTTACTCTTCTACGTTTATCCAAAAAATGTGTAAGGAGGAAGTGACTAAGCATGCAAAATATGGAAGAAGAAAGAATGTTTTCTTTCAGTGTGGAGAGTGAAGCTGGTCATAGTTTATGGGAAACTGGATGGAGTTAAATGATTTCCAGTAAAGGTCTCATTGGACATTGATGGCAAGATTTGAAATAAGCTAATTAAGTTCACACATTCTAGTCAGTGTGAGCTTAATTAACGCCTGATCACATAAAGAACCGTCTATTGCCTCAAAGCTCCTGCTTGGAGCTGCAGTCCCCACTTTACCCCCATGTCTCTTCCACAGGGCTCCTCCAGACTAGCGGCAGCAACAATTAGCAAACACCCAGTGGAACTGTGAGTCTGCTGAGCTAAATATACAAACTACAACGCTGAAAAAGAAAGGCTGTAAACAGCATCAATGGACAGCATGGAGAAGCACCGCTGATATGTTCTTAAAGAGACAGCGACCAATTTCAAAACATCAGACACAAATTTGATGCAAAATCAAATCTCTTTTTGTTGCTTTTGATATATAGCGTTTTTATAACAACTGAAGGTTACACAGTTACTTGTTTATGGCATAAAATGTCACTTTGTGCCTGAGAAATACATAACTCTCCCCCAGGCTCCTTTTAACTCGAAGCAGGGTGAAGCTAATTTTGAAACCAAAGTCACAATTTCGCGTTTTGTTTAAAAAATAAATTGAAATCCTGTAGAAAGTGTAGAAAATGCAAAGTGTTGGGACTACTTCTGCAAGTCGGGGAACAACACATTCGCCGTAGCTGCAGCAGTTCAGCGATGCTCAGTGATCACAGAGTAAAAATGGAGGGCCCCTTGTACCTGCTAATGAATTACTAACAGAAGAAAGTCACATTACAGTCCAATTTGTGAGAGAGCAAACAAGGTTTTAGGGAGGACTTCTAATTTGTAGTACTCAGATTTACTAATCAACTACATCCATCAAAGTGTTTTGCTAAATGTTGGTCAATTTAAAAAGGTCATCAGTACAATAAATCACATTAAGCTCTGTATATTTCTGACTCGACTGAAAAGTGAGACACAAATGACACTGTTGACCCTTCTAAGACTCTGAAAGCCATGCAGCAGAGACAATGCGCATTCTTCCCTGCAAGCAGGCAGTCACGTCAAGGTCTTTGCTAAATCCATGCTCAATGTTATTCCTGCGAGGCGAATGAAGCGTGAGAAGGCTCAGATATTAGGGATCATCACCTGACCGTCATCTCTGTCCTCGCACCACAGGGACAGAAATAAATTCACCTCCATGCCAATTTAGATCTTGTCATATACGCCAGGAATTACACTCTCCTTGCCCCAATCTCACCGCGCTGCTTCACAATCTATGCAGCAGATAGCAAGGGCATCTGTGAGAAAACTGTTTACTAAATATTTAACATACATTATGCTCCACCAATATTTCAAGAGTGAAACAGAAGCAGAGCTGAGTGCTACAGAGTCATGTCTGCTCTGTAAACCTGTCCTTTGACTCAGACTTTCTTATTTTGCTGAGCGCAGCAGCTGAAGACCTGGCAGAGAAATATCTGTCTGCATTACGGAGGATCCACCTCTTACTGCTGCTTTATTGTTCAGGAGGGACCTGGACTCTCTTTACAGCCTGTTTGAAATATTAGCTATTTAAGTGAGCGTGCCAAAGCAGCTCGGACGCTCAATATGCTTTTCTTCTCCCTGAAACGTTCTCCAAACTTAAGACCTGGGAGGAGTCAAGCAGAGAAACAAATGGAAAGTAGGAGGAAACTACAAGGTGAAAGGAAAACTACTGGTAAAGTACAGAAGCTACAGCAGGTAGCAGATAGCACCTGTAGTGTTGGAGCAGAAAGCTACAAAGCACACGCCAACTTCAGCACCATTAACAGCAAGCAGGCAGGTACTCTCTCAAAAATCATTTAAATTTAATCTCAGTTTTTATTGCTCTTGAATCGATAACAGGTCTTCATAAGCCAACTCTGTCAACAACAACTCAACAACTATTACCGTTAAACCGTAGACCAGTCTAAACAACTCACCGTCTCATCTGGGTTTTTTAATAACGTGGTTCTTTAATATTGGAAGACTTTTTACACAAACTTTATAAAGTTCCACTCTCTCTGACTCTTCCTATTTAGAGACAATTGAGAAAATTGTTTAGTTTCTAAAACAGATAGGCATAAACTGCACTTCAATTTAATATTTGATGAAATATGCATGATCAATTTGCTTAAAGGTCAAGTTTTTAAAAACTAAAAAGAATAAAGTCAACCCTAAAAACAGCTCATTTAGAAAAGCCTAGTGCATTTCATAAATAAATCCTATAAACATTGAGCGTAACTCGTCCAGGTTGTGTGACTGAGGAACACGACTCACTATCCATTATCCATCAATATGTGATTCATGCCAGTCAAACATTGCTTTACTGAAAAAATTGTCAAATTAATGTTAATGGAAAAATAGGTCAACGTTGCTACACGTCTAGTAGAAGTAAATTAGTGCATAAAAACAGTCAGTATTTCCTGGGCACTGGGGCGCTTGGCGACCCAAAGCATCAATCCTTCATGTGATGAAACCTCCCACAATGCCCTGCAGCATGTAAAAGTGCTCTGCGCTAAATTTATGTGTGCCTGACCTCCTCTGGCTGAGATGATGGGATTATTTACTGCCATGCTGCCTGTGTGCTAGTAAGATGCAACAGTGATGGACCTCCCTTCCAGATAATTATGGATATGATGGACACTTTCTGCTCCCGAGGGCAGCAGGGTCTGAGAGAGCACAGCCAATCTGCGACGGGTGACAAGCCAGAGAAGAACCACATACTGCATAATCGCGTGTTTAAATCGGCTTACTGTGAGCTTCATAGTTTATACAGAACTTCTTCTGTGACAGAAACTTCTTCAGCTTTCAGTATTCCTCTTGTTGCTTTTTCTAAATGTTCTTATTTAAATTAAAGAATGTGAAATGTTCACCTATTGACCTTTTGCAACTATGTCACTCAGGCCTCTCGCAATTAGCAATGATTAAACGCATACCTTCTGCATAATGTGATGTTTGGCATCTTTCTCATCATATTTACTTATAAAGTATATGAACGTTAATATTCTTACTTTGTAAAAAGTGTTTGCAGCAAATTAAATTTGCGATTAAACGAAGAGCTGACAGTCATTATGATTGACAGCCGCCATAACTTTCCTCACTAAAAATTATAAAATAAAAAGACAAACTTGCTTTCTATCCTTGTCTGTGCAGTCGACTGCGCAGCACCCTATGAATATTTTAAAGTGAAATCAACTAAATAAAAGCGATATTAGATTACCAGCTGCTTGTTTTTAGATTAGCTCTAAAAGAGAGTACTGGTTGTTTTGACGTCCGTCATGGTGGAGTAGGCGGAGTCCTGATGTCACGTGCAAAGGGTCAGTAATAAAATGATGTTATTTTAATATAAGTGAGGACTGCTGTCCAGGAAATAAGTGGGACTCAGAGCGGGGAGATGCAACAGTAAAAATGAGGCTCAGAAAAGAAGGAATATGTTTCAGATGCAACATCGTCAGTATGTTCAGGGATTGGAGGATCAGTCAGTGGGATCAACTGAGACGCAACAGCAGATCACTGAGTAAACCATCATGACCTAAGTGATTTTTACTCTCTGAATTAATATCTTACATTAAGTTGCTGCTCTGAGCTATGATCCTATTTCTATGAAGCACAGAGTTGATCCTCAGGTTAAACCGACTCCCACTCTTCCTGGCAAACATAACTTACAGTAGTTTAAAAACGACACCCTTAGATTTCCTGAGTAAAGACGAGTCGTCTGCCAGTTTGCCTCTGTTCGTACGGCAGAGTGGATCGCTGTGTTCAGGCAGCCTTATCGGTCCCTGCAGCTGGGAGCCCACTAAATGAGAAACCTATTGCACACCCAGAGTTATTGGTAAAGCAATGAAGGAGAAATAGTAGAGCAGCTTTCACTACCTGTCTACATGCATGCCAACGTTATCGGGCCTGTACACATCGGACCCGATCGTCTCTCACTCTGGATCAAATAGTTCCAGATTCAAAGCATTTCCATTACAAATGTGCGCAAATCTTTGTATGTATTCTGCAAACATCAAAAAATAAAAACAATTTGGCTTTTGCAGTGTTTCCATTAAATGAGAAATGAAATTAGTCAAGTGAAAAAGTTTGATGACGTGATAAAGCATTAAAAATCATGGCAGCATTAAATTTAATAAGAGATGTATGGTGGCACTCATCATCAGCCAATCAGAAAAGACGTAGGAGCGACAAGCCCCGCCTACTTGTGGGCGGCTATATATGCAGAGTTTGGGGAAACTGCAGTGATTGATTTTACAGAAGAGTTATGGATTCAATATGCTGGAATGAGTCTGATGGAGCCAGAAGACAAAAAGTAGATTTTGTGTTTTTACACTACAAAGGAACTTCAGTTAAATCCGCTGTATGTAATTTAAAAAATTATGTATGTAATTTAAAAAATTATGTATGTAATTTAAAAAATTACATACATACAAATATTTCTTAAAACTGTCCCTACTTTGTAAAAGATAATCTGTGAATAAATCAATCTCCATGTTCTCCCTGATCTACTATTGCAGTCTGACAAAATGCACCAAAAACAACCAATCAGAGTCAAGAGGAGGAGCTTAGCGCTGTCATTGGTGGAGAAACAACTTGCTGTTACAGGAAAACTATTTACTCGCTGTCATCAGTGGCTATGCTAACTAGCCTTAGCATTAATGAAATTGGATGTTTCCACAGATTTTCTTTCTCATATCATACTATAAGAACATAAAATATTTTCTTTCATAAACCCAGCTTTAAAGATGGTGATCCTGGAAACCAGTGACTTATTACCCAACGAGGTCGTTACGGTTCATAACAGATTTATAAGACTATTGAACCCCATGTATTTCTATACAGTGCAGAGATTTCAGAGCTGATAGCAGCGAGTGATGAAGCAGCAGAAAGCCAGCAGCTGATGCAAACCTGGTAAAATGTCACAAATGCACAACATAGAACAACTTCATGAAGAGAGAAAGTCAGGCTTTTCTTTTGAGTGTTTCTACCTCTGCCAAGCTTTGTCATTATTTTTACTTTGGCACTTTAGTTTTGCAATTAGCACTATAATGGATTTAGAATGAGTTTTCCTACTATCATGATGACTCTTTGATTAATTATCTACAAACTTAAATAGTTTGCAAATATCCAGTTTTCACTTTAACCACAAACACTTAAACTTGAACTGATCACAACTCATTTTATATTAATTTAAATCTTTAAAGCTTTTCAAAGCGTTAGAGTCCTAAAAAGCTCTATATAAGTTTGATGTATCATTATTTATTATCTGTCTCTTCTGTATAAATTTGATTCCACCCTTTACAAGAGTTTTAAATGGTTTTCCACAAACAGCTGGGAACTTGATTATCTAAAACCCTTTTTTTGTTTGTTTTAAATTTATAAAAAGAAAAAATGACTGACAACACATCCAGCTGTCCTGAGTTTACTCTAAATTTTTATTAACCTACATAAAACTACAGAAAAATGACTGGTTCGTGAAAAAACCACGTAGTCTGTAGAACTAAAGGACATCTTTTAGCAAAAAAAAAAAAATTTAACTGTCCAACTAAAAAAAGTGAAGTAAAATTTATTTTAAGGTAGCTGATCATTTCACAACTTTCATTTAGTACTTTTGCTAAAAGTTTGTGCTGATAATTCACATTTAGCAACTAATTTTACAAAATACTCAAACAACTTTGGAAAATTTGCTTATTTGTCTCAAATATCGATATTTTCCATCACCGAATTTTGGTCCACTTGACTTCTAAAAGTGGGAAAATATATATTTTTTTTATTTAAAAAAATGTACCCACTCATTGAATTTAAGAGATTTCTTATGATTGACTGTTGGTTGGTATTTAGAAGCTTCACAAAAATAACACTGCTAGAAACAAACACCAAACAAAAGAAATATATTTGATACATATTTGAATCTACCCATCATTTCACGTTCAGATTTTGGACTGCACCACCAAACACACAGTTGTATTTGCCCTTTTGCCCCCAAAGCTCCGGTGAAGCAGCTCAAGCCCCCAAAAATAATTACAAAGGTCCTGCTTCTGCTAAGAGATTAAGATGGGGAACAAGCGGCGGTGTTGATTACATTTTTAGCGTCTCTCCCTCACACCTGCAGTTCCTGTAATCCCCAGACGTTTCCCGGTTCTGGCTGAGGCCTGCGAGCTGCTGCCTGATCGTCCCATGAGCATACACATTTTAAATTGCCTGAATGAGGAGGCTGGAGAAAATTGATGCCTCTGGCTGAATGTGCCCCTCTGACAACGCAGCGCCCCGGACCAACTTATCACGTTACCCCTCACAAACAACGGCTTGACCTTGTGCAGAGAGTTTTTAGAGGTTGGCGCAGACAGGCAGAGCAAGCAGGAAGCTGAACGCTTTTAGGCAAATAGATTCTTACAGTCTGATGGCTTTTCACCCATTTGTAAAGTTCCTTGTTTGCAAAAACAACCAAATTAGCAACATACGACGGCGACGATGAATATTAACATTTGTTCATTTCTGAACAAATGAGATGGTGGGATTTCATAAATTAATTTTTAAGTCATGAAGAAAAAAAAAGTATTTTGTCTTGCTCTTTACAAAAGAACATCCATAAATAATGCAACAGTAATAACTAAATTTTTCTAACCAGAGTATTTTTGTCTCTCATCATTTCAAGCACCACATATCCATGTTGCTACTCTCCAGTGTGAAAAGCCTTGGCCTTATTTTGGACTGCGTCTTGCACTTGTCTCTCTAAGTGAAGCCGGGAAAAAATAACACTCTGCACATTTGTTATTTCTGGACTGAAATGTTGCTGGAATCCTCAGTGGAAAGGATCAGCAGCAAAACATCCAGAGGAGTCTACATCAGCGAGGAAGTCTCTGGGTCTCTTAGCGCCTCACACCTGGACAGAAACAAAGCGCTCAGCTCAGGACGGCAGGCAGCATTTAGTTACACCTTTACACTTATTTATAGCTGAAATGACAAAGTACTTTAACTAGACCACCAAATACATAAACTAACAAGCCTAGGGACGATTAAAGCGGATCTAAACAGAATAGATTATCCAGTCAACTGTAATCTGAGCCACACAATCCACAGAGATAATCTGCAGGATTATTGATGTTTCTGGAGAATTACATTTAAATTCAGGCACCTGCAAACCTCACACTTATTTTGATACAGATGGCTCAGGCTCTGAATCTAAAACTCAAAAAATCTCATATAGCTTTACAGAAGAAGTAGAAATGGCTGTAGATTTGGGTCGAAATGTTTTGACTGTTTATTAAATTCACTACAACAATCTGTGCTAATTAGAGCTAATTTCAGGTAATATGGATGTCTTCTTGCTAGCAACCCAACCTCTTAACTAACCTGTAGGATTAAATAACTTGGCATCCCACTTTGCACATATTCCAACAAATCGGCAGCCTAATATGCTTGACGGTAGCAAAAAAAACTGGGTTTTTCTCTAATGCCAGAAGAGACCAAAGTTAAGTTATTTCAATTAAGTTCGGCTAAAGTCAGGGTATTCTATGCTGCCTAAATGTGATTATCTTTGGTAAAATGTCCAAATAGAATCGTTATATGAACATGTGTGCGTTTAAAAAAAAAAAAAAAAAAAAAAAAACATGGAGGAAAAAGGTGTTTTGAGGAGAAAAACACCATTTAACTCTAATATGATTTCTAAGATGGTTTTAGAAGATAAAAGTCAAGTCAGTTGTAATAATAATCTGAATAAGTTGATTTAAATATAAAATAAAAAAAACATGCATCTTTTGCAGCCAGAACTTTATCTATTTTAACAGATAATCATGACTTTGAGGTAAAAATTTATTTTTCACCTATTTGGCATCTGTTACCGAGTTCTGATGGCGCCTAAATATACCAACGAAAACGGAGAGAAAAGAGAAATGTACAGTGAACAAAGCTAATGCGCTGTCGTTTCAGTCAAGGAGAAAGACGTTCATCTTTCATCTAAATTCTGGAGGTGGATGTACGTCTGGAGGAGAATTCATGAATTTATCTTTTATCCATACAACAGGTCATCACTGTGGTAAAGGCTGGAGAGGTGTGTGTGTGTGTGTGTGATGGGTGTGTGTGTGAGAGAGTCTCTTGACAAAATATTCAGTCTCGTTTCTTCAAGTGTCATTAAAGCAGCATAAACATTTGACTAAGCATCAGTTGACCTGTAAGTATATAAAAATATTTTTCAATTTCATATTTTCTTACTTTTCATACAAAAAAGTTTGATCCGTTAAAAACCGATTCAGAATTAAATGCTACATTAATGTTCAAAACATTTTCATTGAATAAAAGTTGCGTATGGGAAACCTGAATATTATTTAACTCTAATGAAAACTGACTGAATATAAACTTAATAAAGATGTTTTTCCAAAGGGAGAGGAGAATTGGTTAGCAACATGCGAGTCAACACAATCATGAAAATAATAGTTTTCATTACCTTCAAATGCAGCACAAATGGAGCTCAATTTAAGCAGTTATTGCTTCACATTTCTGTCTCTGCGTAGTGAACTGATTCACCCCGAGGGTTTATTACTAAACCAAGTGACAGACCTCATATATGTCTGCAGCCATCATGTTACAATATTTAGACTTTTTTTGTTGAACTTGTGAAATGAAAAATATAGTTTATGTATTTTCTGATTTAGGAACAGTAATCAAAATAAAATTGAAGTTTGTGATTTTCGGACTTGTTAAATTGTGGATGAAAGAAACCAAAAAATGCCAATTAAATATTTTGAGAACTTGGAAATTTTCTGATGCCAAAAAAAAATACATTTGGGAGAAAAAAAAGTTTTCATGAGTAAAGGCATAAACTTACAATATCAAAACGTGGATAATCTGACATTGTAAAGTCAGAAATTTGTAAGAAAACCAAACAAACATTTTCTGACATTTTAAAAGTCATTTTTTCACAAAGACATGCCAGAAGTTTTCCAAGATTGAGGTGGTTTTGACAGAGAACTTCCATGTTTATTCTTGAAAATGTATAAAACTATTCTCCAAGTTTCTTTGTTTTTTGGTGTAAATTTATTCCTCTGTGGATCCAACACCGACCCAAGAAAGAGCTGGACCTGAAGCTTTTTGTTTGGTAAAAGCAGCAGATACAAGGCTGCATGTGAAGCCGTCTTTCCCTTATGCAGATGATGCTGTTCACTGCCAAAAAACTAAATCTTACCAAGTATTTTAGTCTCTAGTACAAATATCTTAGTTCACTTGAAGTAAGACAAAAATAACTTGTAACATTTCACCAAGAAATAGATTAGATTCAGATTTATTTATATTTGTCCCAAATGGGCAATTGGTGTAACAGCAAGTACAAAAACTAAAACACAAAATATCAAAGATTAAAATATATATATATATATATATATGTCAAAAATCAATACATAATGGAAAAACCACAACAGTGTATTTCATCATTGACTAACAGTCAATTATTGTTTTGAGTCAATAATTGCTTAATATTCACGAAAAAATACAAGTTCCAGATTATTTCACTTATAAAATGGGAAAAATGTCTTGTTATAAGTGTAATTATCTGCCACTAGAACTTTTTCATCAATATTATTATTGATGCATAGGTAAGATGCATAGACTGTATTTAGTGCTTATTAATAAAAGTATCTTCAACAGATACTCTTAGTCGAGTCTGTAGAAGCCCAACTAAGGGTGATTCATTTAAAAAAGAAAAGAAAAAAACTATTTGAGACTGAAAAAATGTTATTGTGTTCGGGGCTTAGAGTCAGCACCCAGTGCAGGTCAAACCAGATCTCAGGTTTCATCCACACTACGTACAGAAACTCACTTGGCTGCAGCAGGAGGCCGATATTGACTCACAGTTTACAGTTGGCTACTCTCTTCCCAAACAGGTAGATATACTAGCAGGGCAGGTCATTATCCAGAAAGCAGAAACTAATGAAGGGGAAAATTAACAAAAGGCAAACATCACATCCATTTCTGTAAATTTCCTCCCCGGCGCCGGTTCCCAAGGCTTTGCTGCCTGCACACTCCACCTCCTGAAGATATCTGGGTCACAGATCTGCTACCACAAGAGGGAAGTTGTCAAAACCAAAGGGGGAAATGGAAACTGGATTTATTTTCTGCAGTAAAGTCATGATTTACGATTGATAATAAAGTGACCTAAATGAGGAGAGATATTCAGACCTTTCTACCACCAGGATATTTTTGGAAAGACCGTTGAGTAAACATACAGGTGCATTTCTCACTGGGCCAAGGCAAGGCAAAAATGAAATTCATTTTAACTTTGTTCTTGGTGACTGGCAGACAAGTAATGCTTTTTTAGGCCTTTTCCACATGGGCAGCTGATAAACCAAATAGATATTGATAAAATTTGGCCTTTCATCCATTAAATATCACTAAAAACGACTGATGATAAAACCTCCAGCCAAAGTTTTGTGTATGAACATTGGAAACCGGAGATTTAACAGTAAATGCAGTTTGCAACAAATAATGTGGCGCCGTTATCAAATATGTGACCATTGTTACCGTTTGTCCATGCAGTGGAGGAAAGATGGCTGCTGTCACAGAGCTGCTGATTTTTACTTGTTTTTTTATAACTGCTCTAATATGTTGAGTTGCAAAGGATGAAGAGCGATTGGAGGTCAACCTCCACATTCTGGGTTTAACAGTCAACATCGTCTTGTTAAAAGCAGTTCAACCTTTCTGTCTGAATCTCCTGTTTAATTCCTAACAGGAAGTGGTGGTTGTTTTGAACAATTGTGATTGGCAGACATTGGTTTAGCAGGTTTGCGTGGATGAACACTTTGCTTAAATCAATCAGGTGTGGATTATACTTAAGATTGTTTTATTAGTACAGCAATGATTCCAGTAGCTCGATTATTAAAATACTTTGTGGAAAATTATCTGCCTTGAAGCTTCGTTAAATTTTGTTTTATTGTTTTATTATCCCGCAGTGTTAAAGACAGGTGATTATTTGTGTTGCACAACACTTTCACTTTCGCCTATGAGTTGTTGACAATGCTAAGGGATCGTTTTATGAACGAATCAGGAAAATAAATTTACCACCATCCTGGTCACAACAAATACGTGGCAGATCTGTTTTTATGACTGAGGAAGGAACCAAATCCTGTCGCCAACATGAAGACAAAAACTAAAAATGTCTTGGCAAAGTGAGTCAACCTATTAAACTGACTGAAGATGAATACATAAACTAAAAACTGGTTCATAGACATTTTCTATGAGCGACTTTGTGAACCTGCTGCTTTATAATTAAATTGAATTTCATATGTTTGTATTACTTTTTTCCCAAGTTGACTTAAAAATGGAGCCATTATTGTTGCAGGTTAATTTTCCAAACTACAGATAATAATTGTTAGGGATGCATAAATATGAAAATCGGACTGATATTGATATCTGATGTTAATAGTGCTGTTATGGCAGTATTTACTGATATTTTACTTTATCAAATTTTTTATTCGACTACTTGATTAATTGTAAGAATAATCAATAGATTACTCGATTGCAAAAATCATTTACAACATCCCTGTATTTCATAGAAATATTTCTTCTACATCGTTTCAGAAAGACCCGACTGTGTGTCATTCAGGAGTAGAAACATCATCAGGAATGAAGGACTAACACTAAAACGATGAGTTATTTTTCATGGGTCAGCTGCCTGTCAGCTGAAATCCCATCTTTCACAGTTATTTAAATTCCTATAAGCGGCTCACAGATCCCAGACCAAACCTGCGATATCCCTCCCCTTATGCCCAGCAGTGTCCCTCAACTCACGCGAACCGGATGAGCTGCCTCTGCTGATCATTTCTTCCATGTCATGCAACGACATGCTTCCCAAATAAATGTACACTCCAGTCGAGTGCTGCAGCATTTTATTTCCATGAATACATAAGGAAGGAAATTACACCGAGCTAAGCTTTGTTTATGATACAGGTTTTTATATTCTGTTAGTCCAGGTTGATATTCCAACCAGATTCAAGTTTAAAATAAAACCAGTGACCTATATTTGCATTTTAAAAACAATGAAGTTATATATATATATATATATATATATATACAACTTATATATATATATATATAACTTCATTGTTTTTAGAAAGCTGCGTTAGATGATGAAGACAGAAACAAAGAAATGAGTTATACTCCTCAACCTTCACCTCTTGACTGAATATAGAAATCCATATGCATGAGAAGTAGTTTTGCATATTCAAAGCCACATAATGAACTTTGATATTAAATGAATATGTTTAAATATGAGGTGGAACAAATTTAGGCCAGTTGGTCATATGACGTGTAACGGTAAACCCTGGAGTCCTGCTTGTTGAGGTGACTAATTAGAGTACATTAGGGAAACACAGTTCATCACTGTACTTTCTGTAATTACCCAAACCCCGGTGCATGATGAATTATGGGTCAGCTCTTCTTCTCTTGAATAAAATCAAAGCAAGAAAAAGTGAAAGTGGCCAAATGGAGCCAGTTTAGGTGAATTAATGCAACACAAAGCAGGTGGAGAAATCCTGTGATTCAGAGAAGATCCAGAAATGGATTCAAATAAAAGAAACATAAGAAAAATAATAATACAAAAACATGTCTGTATGATCAAAAACACACAGAAAATTATTAACCTAAGTAGAGTGAAACATTTTCTGTCATGTTTTAAAAAGTCAGTCTTCTTTTGCAGTTTGGCTAGTTAATTTCTAAATATATATTTCTAAATAAAGATGAGTCCCAACCTCTCAATGACTTGAAGTTCATAGAAAAATATATTTTTATGATTACTGACAAGGATTCAAATAATTTTTCAAATAATCTCTCAGATTTTGTTCTCCTTTTACATTTCTCATTTCCTGGCAAAAATAAACTTCTTAGTTAATTATAAATAATTGTTGTAAATCTGCCAGTGCAGGAATACACTCCAAAAACACAAAATCTTAAAGTACTTTTGTCTAGTTTCGAGTGCAAATATGAGCTTTGAGAAATATGAGCTTGTTTTAAATACATAATTCCTCAATCTTGATGAAGAAGTTCTAGTTACATTGGCAGATAATTTTACTAAAAATATGGAGAAAACATCTTGTTATAAGTGAAATAATCTGGCAAAGGAACAAGTTCTTTTCCATAAATATTAAGGAATTATTGATTTAAAACAGGGCTGCACAGTGTGCAGTTGGTAGCACTGTTGCATGGTGGGTTCTCTCTGGAGAAACCTGTTGGTCTCTCTAAATTCTCCCTAGGTGTATGTGTGTGTGTGCATGGTTGTTTGTCCTGTCTGTCTCTGTGTTGCCCTGCGACAGACTGGCGACCTGTCCAGGGTGACCCCGCCTCTCACCCGGAACGTAGCTGGAGAGGCACCAGTACCTCCCGACCCGACTAGGGACAAGGGTGTTAGAAAATGGATGGATGATTTAAAACAAGCTCAAAGGTTACTTTGGTCTTACTTCATATTTTGAGAGTTGAGAGCATTGAGAGTTTTTATCAAGCCTTCCGCTGCACGTCGTCCTCTGGCTGCTTTGAGAGCGATCCAGTGAACAGACAGCAGACTGAAGTCAATGTGGAACAGAGATCGGAGAGCTGAGAGTGAATCATTTACCACTTTCTGCTTTGATTCATCAATCACTGTTTTGCTTTGTTGACCAATCAATGTGTCTGCACAGGTATGTAGCACAAAGTAAAAGCAATACAACTGCAATTTCAGTCAAAAACAGACATTTACAAATATATGGTTCTAAGCAGAGCTTCACAATGTTAAAAGAAAAAATCAGTACAAGAGACAAGAACATTTGAGCGGGGAATTTTCTGAAAACTGCATTTACACTCAAACATGATTTTTTCAGCTGATCAAAAGTTTAAGACCATAGTCTTTAAAAGCCAAAAGCTGTGTAAAAACCTGGATTCCATGTCATTTTCTGTGACGTCTTTACACTGTCAAGACCTCCTGATGGCAAAAGCAAAAAAGCTCACTGACTTTGAACATGGTAGGATTGTTGAGCTGCATAAGCAAGGCCTCTCACAACGTGCCATCGCTGCTGAGGTTGGACGCAGTAAGACAGTCATTTTGCATTTTTTAAATGATCCTGAGGGTTATGGAACAAAAAAGTCAAGTGGTAGACCCAAAAAAATTTCACCAGCTCTGAG